>CM032481.1:169324-234324 GCA_019059595.1 Marasmia exigua | reverse complement strand
ATTAATCAGAGTTAATAGTATAATAGAGGTCGCTAGGCGTAAGTAGTGGGGATGTTTGCGCCCTTGTACTTTATACTAAAATTTATTTCTGTGCACTCAAGGTCACCGCTTAACTTATTTGCTGAGTCCTGGACGTGATACGTCTAATAGCGATGTTGGCTCAGTGGATAAGAAAACGCTTTCCATGCGGGGCGTCGTGGTTCGAATCCGAGCATGCACCTTTGGATTCAAATCTATGTGTTATTTCTATCATTAGCTCAGCGGTGAGGTAATACATCGTTTGGAAATCTGCACGTATCGGATAGTGTCTGTAACGTATAATCATGATTCTGTTGGTCTGGTTCCCCTGTCAAAAAGTCGGCAGTCGCTTTATTATAATTACTAGACTCCACAAATCCTGAATTATGGTGAAAGCGTACTCCGGGCTCCAAAACGACAGCTTTGGACGGGATTACACTCTAAGATGAATACGAATAAGTGATAGGTGTTGTACTCACAGCGTCTGCAAGGCGGTGCAGCGGCGCGAGCGCGTGCGCGGGCAGCTCGCGCAGGTGGTTGCGCGCCAGGCGGAGCGTGCGCAGCGAGCGCGCGCCGCTCAGCGCGCCCGCCTCCACGCCCGACAGGAAGTTGTCCTCCACCGACCTGCACACAAATTCAAGTTTTATTAGACCAGGTAACCGCATAGTTAACATAATCATCATCATCATCCGCCTGGTGAAGTCCACTGCTGGACATAGGCCACTCCGATCGATCTTTAGCTAGGTTTAGGTTGTCAGTACTACGGGTGATATGGCCAACCCGTTGCCACTTTAACTTAATTACAGAGGAAAGTAGCCACCTCGCAAAAGATAAAGAGAAGTTCAAGAAACTGGCGGCCAACCTTCAAGACTGAAGGGGCACCCGAAGAAGAAGAAGGATGCACAAACGCATACCCTATCTTTAGCAAGAACAATGCTTGTCGTTCATTTATCATTTAATACAATTCCACAGCTGGTATTGGAATTGGTTAATCAACATTTTCTTACAGACTTCTAAAGAGTGGTGATTCTATTAAAAAAATACTTTGGAAGGTCGTTGTTCTTAACCGATAATTTAATGCAATTCAATTAATTGATAGTTATTGATAAATAGTTACACCGCAGTACAAAGACAATTACACCTTGTTTGAGGACTTAATGCGTTAAATGACATGCCACATCCCGCTGCCAGTTCATATTAGCCAATTTATGATTTCTGTGACTGTACGCTGGTGCAGCGTGCCAAATTTTCATTCATAACAATCGTTAGCCTATATTTATAAGTAACTTTGTTAACATCGATTTGATTTATGTACCTCCTCTTTGTAGTATCAACTTCCCTCAGTGGTATTTCCGAATTGCTACGACATTGAAATATTCAAGAAACGAGCCTATACCTTTCTAAAAGGTAACGCATTCCCGCTTCTTCTGGTGGCTGTTGTCCATGGGCAGCGGTGATCACTTACCATTAGGTGATTTGCGTGCTCGTTTGCCTCCGTTTCCCATAAAAAATATCTACAACTTTTGCGGTAGTTTGCATCACGTTATTAATTGCAGCACAACACATACTAATTTAAAAATAATTAATCAACGAGTATTACTGAGACCTTCACCTTTATATTTTAATTAAGAAAGCTCTCATTTGTTATTCAGCGCTGTCACTTTAAATAAACTTACATAAGTGAATGCGTTAAGACCGTAACCTACAATCGTATGGTAATCGATGTCGTTTATTCGGTGCATTTCATTCGAGCGCGAACTGCGCGCGCGGCGCCTGGCACACGACATACATCGGGGTGCTGTATCAAGCCATCAAACTAAAACAGCTATGACTTTTATTGGTTAATAATTTGTCTGATAGAGATTGCTCCCAGCGATAAGACCTCCTTAATTGTACATTATTATCACTGTATCATCATCATCATCATCAGCCCATTTAAGTCCCCACTGCTGGGGCACGGGCCTCCCTCAGTCACATGAGGGGTAATTGCCATACTCACCACGCTTGGCAGACGGGTTGGCGAGGGTTTTGATATAAATGCAGAGTTTTCCTTCTCTGGGTGCTGATGATCATGCCAGCAGCTTTACCTTAGTCGCCTTTTACGACACCTCGGTAAGAGTGAGGGTGGCCTATTCTACTCTGCCGGGGACCACACGGCGGTCACTGTATACCTAGCTTTTAAGTTTTAAATGTTGCGTAATCTACCTACTTATCTATCTAACTAATACGCAGACGAGCCTGCGGCCCATCTAATAGTAAACGGTGACCAGAAGCACGGCCGCTGCCTACCGTGAAAGAGGATTTTTTTCAAACCTCATTTAAAAAACGACATGTCGTAGCGATCAGAGAACACAGCGGCTGGAAGCTTATTCCCGAGTTTGCACGAGAGGGAAAATGAGCCCTGGAAACCACAGATAACTGATATCTGGAAACGAAGCGTTCTGGAAGGGATTGGTTCCAGATATGGGTTTAGATTACCTGAAGATATTTTTTAGGATAATAACTACTTTTCTTTCCCCTAAGATTCTATTTACTGTTATGTTTTAGTTTATATTGCGAGTCGATATCTTTAAAAAGAGTAACGCAATGATCCATAAAGTGTGCCATGAACGGTAGTGGTCTTCATAAACATCAAGACTCAAGACTAATAAAAGATAATATTTCTCATAAAACAGTCGACATCTTAGTTTTAATAGTCATAACAATTTTCTTCATAATCATAATCTTTTATTGCACCAAGTCTTCACTCTTTTAGTATCTCTATACTAAACCATTCTCTTAAGGCTCTCCTTTACAGAGCCCTTTTTATGAGTATGAGATAGTTATAATCAGTTAATCCTCCAACCGATCACGGCTACGGCGACCAATCTCAACGATCAGCCTCGTACGCAGGATATATTATAGTGCTCAAATGTGTGCGCAAACACAGGTGCACTCTCTATTCCCTTACCCTCGTATTCCGATGGGACACTACTGTGACACGACCAGAGAGGGATTGGGCGCAGGACCAACAACGGCTTAACGTGCTTTCCGAGGCACGGGGGTACATACAAGCCAGCTAACTTCCAGACTGGGGCTAACTCTAAGAATTTATGAACAAAAACTCATAGGTACAAATTTTTTGGCCTGCTTTAAAGTGCGATCCACCACTGCGCCACCGAGGTAGTCATTCCCTTTACAAGTGTGGCGAAAGTCAGTCGGTCGTCGCTTCAATGTTATTATTATGTATTATTACCAGACTTACCGAATCCTGCATCATAGCACGTGATGTAATCATAGTACAAACGTACCCCGGGCTCGAAAACGACGGTTTGAACACAACTGGTCTGGCTAGTGGTTTTGGATACCCTTGGATGTGTTTTGTTGTAGTGATATGTTTAACCGTGAAACCTTTATTATAGAAATATTGTGTTTACTTGCAAGTAAGCACATTCGCTTGAATTCTAATAACAAAGCTATGTTTGTTTTTATTTGTTCCATTAACCCGTCCGTACACGTTGGTGACGCTGGAAGCCGCGGCCATTGCAGGAGGAACATAATAGGAGATCGCGCCCTATTGCGCATTGTGGACACGACGTGAGCCGAAAGCGAAGCGAGCAGAGCGAGCGACCGAGCACTGCAAGCGCTTAGCGAGTGCTTCATCTGGCGGTTTTATTGTACCTCTTTAGTAACAGATGTATGGTGTTAAAGACTAATAAAACATACATTGTTGGCGACAGCCACACACTCTTTGCTAATTGTCTTTTGCTACTGTCTATGTTCTTTATTTTAAATACGTTTTTTTACTGTGAAAAATAAAATATACGGGTGTGAGTCAAAATATTTTGTGTCTGCTAAGGACGTTGTGAATATTCTGAAATCCATATTAATAGATAGATAGATAGATACTCTTTATTGCACAACATACAAAACATAAAAACTAGGTATACAGATATACAATGTACAATTTAGGCGGTCTTATATTAATGTTATGATTAATGAGAATTAATTGTACTCATAAACAGCTTACATAACATTAAGAATATAAATAAATGTATCTATTTACAGAATCTTAAAAATAAACAAAAATAGAAGAAATATTATGAGGAAGTGGTTATTTCTCCCAGTATTACTTTTCATACAGCACCACAAAACCAATGCAAAATATATAAAGTTGGATTGATCCTTGGACCTTGGCGTACAAGACTAATAGGTACTACGAGTATAAGTGACATTTTCTATAACTCAAATATTTTTAGCTCATCATCAAGTGGATGTAAGCCCATTTGCGATTGCGGGACTGGTGTTTAAGTCCATTAGGTGATTTTGAACACGTCGTCGTATCTGAAGGTGGTGGCGCATGCCGAGGATGGGCGCCGGCGACCTCGCTCACGATTATTGCTACATTCGCGGAGGGCCTCGGGCGCGGCGCTTGCGACACTCGCGAATTTAGGGGATAACGGATGAGGCGAGGCCTCCGGTCGCAGAATCTACACTATAATGTGATAGCAGTGAGGAAGGCCCCTGCGAAGTACGGATTCAGTAATAAGAGACACGCATTGAGCGTTTGTGATTTGAATGCAAACCGAATATGAAAGCTGTACTTATGTATATTTCTGTCTGGTCTTTGTTTCAATATCAGCCTGTTGCAGTCCACTGATGGGCATAAGACTCTTCTAATGTTCGCCACTCCGACACCGACTTTGTCTACTCGCATCCTGCCATCCTGCGTTGATCGTTACTCCATTTGGCCTAAAGGCGCTCTGCATTACGTTTACCGAGATATGGTCTCCACTCCAAAACTTGTTTACCCCAGCGGTTGTCACTGCTGCTGCTGATAGGTATGTCATTGCTTATCATACTTTCAAAATATCTCGAAAATGGACGAACGAAAACAATTGGATATAAATCAAAAAACATGCGTCCAGCGCAAAAGTTAATTGACAATAAATTTAACATTGGTTAACTTGGTTGTACGGCCGACAAATCGCAAAAATCGCTTGAACACGCAGCGGGATGGGCGAAGCTAATCCCTGCGCTTACGCATATAGCAAAGGGCAAAATTATGCCAGAACACCAGTTAACTGGAACACCGCTACGTTCCGTTCACTGACCGATGGCACCTTACTGGTGTGCCGTCCAGTGTGTCTCGTTCGCGAATATTTCGCAAGTGGCGTGCGAAAGCTGCGCCCGCGCCGCTCGCACGACCGGTTGTCGGCGTAGGCTTAAATCACATTTGACATTTCATCCATCCCTCCACCGACATCCATCTTGGTAAAGTGATATTGCGGTTATGATATCGATTTGCATCGTTGATTGAAGGCCGCACTTGCAGTGAAAAATTGGGCAATGACACTTTGGCACACATCATTTATCTATTAATTATGTTCGAAGGCACTCGATAGTAAGAAGGTAACACTGCGACGAACCTAGCACCAAGTGATTTATATTGATTTTGGCGAATAGGAGAGATTTTTTAAATAAGTATTTCTATGAATACTTCATGGAAAGTATTAACATTTTTTTGAGACGAACTTATGTAATAATAACTTTCTACAATTAACAATAATATTCATAACTGTCTAAAGTGGCCATTTTTATAAATTAATGGAAATTATTGTTACTTTCGGGAAGAAATAATTAATCGCGGGTGGGTCGCAAATATTTGTTAATACTTACTTTAAGATTAATAGATCAGAAATGATTTATTTGCACAAAACATGGCATTGACTATTGCATCGAACTATTTTTTTAAAAAATGTCCCTTAGTCACCAAATCGACGATGATGGCGGCGCTAGTTTCGTGGCGGTGTCGCCTAAGTTGGTATAAAGAAATGGAAGAAATAAGGAGTTAATTATTTATTCGTCGAAAAGTTTCATAATAGAGGCCAAGATTGGGTCGCTGAGCCAGCGTAAAAAGTAAGAAAGTAATTTTATTAGTATTAGTACTTTCGATAGCTGGCTAACCTCGGTTTAAAACTCGACGCAGATTAGCAACCTCATTAAAACGAATAACACGGATAACCCCATCTGCCCGTAATCCGGCAAGTCGAGCGCGAAGCAAACACTGCCACCTTCACTACCTTCTCTGGATTAATTATACGCCAGGTCCTTCGCTCAATTCAATTGAATGAAGCCATTAAATTTTCATTAATGAAATAGGACGAGCGCTTCTATTTGAACTTTAATGATGGTCACATCTTTGCAACGCAACACAATAATTGCAAGTAACTAATGGTCTTAACTAAATTTTGATATCATCTAATAACACGTATGTAGAAGTAAAAATGAATGGGCGAGGCTTTAATATACTTAAAGTTCAACAAAGCAGGAAATGGTAACCGATGTTGCACGCATCACCAGAATCAGTGTTCTTGATAGGCCTATCGGCCTATGTCAGATGCAGTCAGCTGGCATAGGCCGACTACTTATATCTGCAGACGGAATGTTGCAAGATGGAGCTTTTACGTATGTTTTTTTTTCGCCAGCACTGCCATACTGGCCCGCTAGATGCTTCTTCACGCTTCGTTTGAAGGAGTACTTTGGATATTGTAGGACGTAGGTAAATTTATATTGGAAAAAAAATATAGGTATCGTTTTTTCATCTAACAAGTTTATGTAATAATGATCCTATCCAGCATGCACTGTATGACCTACATATGGTTTCAGATACTTAGCTGAAAATCAAATGCACACGAGAAAATGCAACAGAACCGGCTAATTTAGTACCCTCGATTAACTAGTATAAACTTCGGCTAGTCGCCCTCGCCGCAGCCATTCCCAAGATGCCGCAATTACAGAGGTAATTAATTTATCTCGGCGCCAGCGCAGCGGCTAAATCCAGTGCTAGTGCGCTTCACAGATTTACCGCCGCCGATGCTAGGTCGCGGCAACAGCGCCCTCGCGCTGACTGCGTGCTATCTGACAAATCGCTTTCGTGTTTTGTGTAATGTAGTAAAATGTATGTAATGTAATTAATTTCATTTGTTGTAACTATGATCTCAGTTAGTCGAAATAAAATTATTTTATTTATTTATTACCACGATCAATTGATTATGTTCTCTTTGGTGGCGATTGGTAGCTCAGTGTAGCCTTCCATACGGTTATTTCAAATGTATCTCTACCATCAACTCGGCGATGAGGAAAACATCGCAAAGAAACCTGCACGTCTCGATGGTGGATAATATTTGAGATAATGATTCTGAACGTGTTATCGTGTTCCAATTGGTCTGGTTCCCCTGTCTAAGGGTTGCGATGGTCAGACGACAGTCGCTTCATTGTAATTACAAGACTTCCCGAATCTTGGATCATGGTCCAAGCGTGCCTCGGGCTCCGAAGCGCCAGCTTTGGACGCAGCTGGGAATTACACGCTAAGATGAGGTGGACTAGTGGCCCGCCCTCACCTCGTTTCTGTATATCAGTTCCTCTTTATACTACTAGATGGCACTAGGTGTCGATTCGATTACATCGCGCAAGCGTTTCGTGTTTTTGAAATATCTACCTATAAGCGTTGCCGCTGTCTTTATAAATAACTAGTAACGACATATGCCATTACTAAAAATCGTTTATTTTTACTTTCGTTCACAGAGCAAGCCAAGGTGACTAAATGAAAAGCAAAAGAACGTCCCAGTTCCCTCATGCATGATCTTTTTTGTGATTGCCGAGTTGAAGAAATACCCACATACATTTGGAAAATTGACGGCGCCTCGACGCGACTCCGACCCGACCTCTCCGCGGCCCACGCGCAATATGTAGTGCCCTGCGACACTTGAGATACGGGGATAATGGCCGAATATCCAGGACACGCCGATACGTTAGCTTCGCAATGATAAATGTATTCTTTCTCCCAGTTTTTACAACGCGTATTTCTGTGTCTCGTCGGAAAGCGAAGGTCAAGGAACCTTAAATAACTTGTCATCGATACTTTCCTTTATTATACAGTTACATAATTTATTTTTACCGTTTATGGTCCTTCGAGTCGGATGTAAAAGAACCGGTAAGTACTTATCTTGATTGCGAAAATGGCACGTCTTAGTTTTAGTAAAACTACGTTTCTAATATAAAAGCCGTTAAAACGGGCAATAGTAATAGTACGTTATTATTTGAACTAGTTATTATGAACAGCATGGATATTAAAAGAATTTATTGAAGCATAAAACAGGATATTGGATACAAATTGGCTTAAGTTTTTTTATCGTATCCACGAACGATTTTAGAGCGATACACGTTTAGAAGCTTGAACTGCTGTGTCCATATACACAGCAACAGTAACACAGGTTCGCAAGTACCTACTTGCTAACACGTACCTATGTGCAGTAGGTGCGAGCACATTGTTATTGTATCGGCGGATCAATACGCGGCCGGCGAGGTGCCATCCGGTGCACTGAGCGCCAGCATCCAGCAAACAACTCCTTTGACGCTTAGAATCTTTTCATGCAGTTCTTTTTACTGCGTTCAAATCTCCATTGTATTTGGTTCTTGTGACACATGAATAGATTAGACTGCCAGTATCAGACCAGAAGCACAGAATTTCTTAAATTCTGTGCTTCTGGTCTGATACTGGCAGTTGTCGCATTATTGGTAATAATTATTAATATCCTCCAACCGATTACGGCTACGGCGGCCAATCTCAACGACCAGCCTCGTACGCAGAATATATTATAGTGCTCATGTGTGCGCACAAACACAAGTGCACTCTCTATTCCCTTACCCTCATATTTCCATGGGACACCAGCGTGACATGACCGGAGAGGGATCAGGCGCAGGACCTACAGCTTAACGTGCTTTCCGAGGCACGGGGGTACAAAACCTCTAACTTCCAGACTTTGGGCTGATTCCGGGCTTTATTGGTACAAAGCACACAGCACAATTGTGAAGTGGGTACGAATAGGGGTATCTTTCGACACGTGTAGGTATCATGGTACACGTAAGTTCGTTCGCCATTTTGTGGATATCTCAAATATTCTGAGTCGATAGATTTAGTACGGTGCAGTGCCTATAATATTTTTCTTTATTCAAAAAACTTTCCTGGAAAGCCAAAGGTTTGTGGCTCCCGTAAAAAACTTTGCCAGCTGACTCGGTACGATTAGCGCACGTGGCTCGCAGATCCTCCCCATTTAACGATGAGGCGGCATCTTACCCTGTGACTTGGCACACGCGAGTCATTAGCGAAGGGCCAACGTCCACCGGGTCTGGACGATCGCCGCCGGGCGCGGATCGATCGCAGACGATGCACCCTGCACCCGCACGCGGCAGCGCGACCTCCCGGTACTATCGTCTTCACGGCTTAAGGATCGAGCACATTAGGACGGGCCGGAGCCTGCCGTGGCGGAGCGCATTGCAGCGCAAAATGTTTCACAGCACACTGATGGGCCGGGATGGGCCTGATCGCGGTGCCTTAACGGATTTTGAATACAACGTACTAAAACAAAATATCCCCCCGAATAGGTGCCACTTCTGTCGCCTCCAATATTGACATTTGAATTTGTATATACACAAATAATTTAAAAATTTGGTTCTCTCTCTTCTCTCGCGACACACCTTTGATGGTGCGGACTCTACCAGAAATTCTCCAATATTATAAGTCTCCTTACCAGAAAAGTGGCTCCTTTAATGCCAGCCGGCGATCTAACTAGCGCTTGGGCTATCTTGGTATCGTATTGTGTAACACGTCCAATGTGTGTCCGTTTAATTAAATACATGATTACATGTATAGTATCTATCTAGGTAATGAGTAGCCTCAGACAATTACCATCCGGTGATAAATTTGGTTGTCAGCCCTCTTAATTAAAAAATTGTTTCTTTTTTACTTTTTTCAAAAATTACTTAATTCATTAAATAAATCAAAATTAAAAGAATAGTAAGTAGCGCAGAATAAGGCCATAGTCATAACTAAATGGTATCAAGTCTAGTGTTAATTATTCCAATAAATGCAGGAATTACTTAAGAGCTACGAATTATGGTTCTTTAGACCTAACTGGTTCTCCACCCGTTATTACCGTATTCGCGTTTGACTATATTTGGCGAATTGTTATGTCTCTAAATACGTAATAAGTTTAGTATCAGCAGGGAAACCTTACGGAACGTTGCAATATCTTGCTACGCGGCTCCGGAAAGAAACTATTCCTTTGTTAGTGCAGGGACGGTGCAAGTTTGTCGATTGTCCGGGAAACGGAACGCAAACCCGCTCGCTTTACACTTGTGTAGTTCTTGAATGTGAAGTTCAATTTCAGCTACAATGAGTTCACATTATGGGACGATTTACTTCTTTCATTAATTTTTGACCCACTTAAAAATAGATGATAGGGCTGACAGGGCAAGCGAGCGAGAGCAAGCTTTATTGTCCTGCCTAATACTCGAACGAGGTACGGACAAACCTCAGTTACCTACGAAGGCGCGCGCATTTTTAATACAATACCCTCGCAAATTAAAAATGTTGACTCGTTCTATCTATTTAAAAACCGGCCAAGTGCGAGTCGGGCTCGCGCACAAAGGGTTCCGTAGCAGCAAAGTCCAAAATTACAGTTAAATCAACCTATCTCAAAAACTATAAGAGATACTTTGATCAAACCAAAAATCGTTGAAAGAGTTAATTAGCATGCATCACCTCTATTTTTTTTAGAATTTTATACCCCGTAGTTATAAAAATAGAGGGGGGGGGGACATACTTTTTACGACTTTGAGAGCTGATATCTCAAAAACCGTTCACTTTAAGAAAAATGTTTTTTAGAAAACTTTATATCATTTTAAAAGACCTTTCCATTGATACCCCACACGGGTATGTACATCGAAAAAAAAAATTTCATCCCTCAGTTACATGTATGGGGGGCCCCACCCCCAATTCTTTTTTTTACTATTTAGTGTCATATTTTTGTAGCGGTTCATACAACACATATTCCCATCAAATTTCATCACTGTAGTACTTATAGTTTCCGAGTAAATCGGCTGTGACAGACGGACAGACGGACAGACGGACAGACGGACATGACGAAACTATAAGGGTTCCGTTTTTGCCATTTTGGCTACGGAACCCTAATAAAAAGCGACTTGCCAAACACATAGTTGAGTTTTGGTAGTATTACCATACCACTTATGCAATAAATATATAATTAATTAGGTATGTATGTGGTGATTGTGGAACTGTTTTTTTGTTGTGATTTTTATCTCGTTGCTAACTTCGTTTTGTTTTGATGTTACTTCTTACCATGGTCTGAATGTACGACAACGGATGTTTTAAATTGTTACCGTATTTATGTTCTCATGTAAGTGGCGTATTGTATGTCTTTATGAGAATAAATGTCTTTAAACCTAAGCGATTGCCGCCGCCCATGAATATCCATAATAGTGGAGTTACAAGTGCGCTTTAAAAATTTTGAAGTTTTTAATTAAATTAGTAATAAAGAGTAAAAAGAACAGAATACAGTATCCATTATCATATCTATCAAGAAATAAAGACCTTTTTATCACACTGTTACACTTGACGGCCCGTTTGGATCAGTGGTAGTGAACGCCCCCTTTGGTGCAAGGGTTGCGGGTTCGATCCCCGCACAGAACAAACATTTATGTGCATGAATTGTGTCTGTATTGGTCTGGGTGTATGTATTTAAGAAAGAAAAGTATTAAATGTATATATTTGTAATTCCCATGTTGGTTCTGATTTACGTAACACAGGTGCTTGAGCTACCTATCTCGGAGTCGGATCAATGTATGTGACGTTGTGTATATTTATTTACAAATGATGTAAACGTGTTGAGTAAGAGTCAATAATGAGGATCGTATTTGAATTACTGATTCAACTAAATAGACTACTAATCCAAACGAGTGATACTTAGTTCCGAGTAATCAACATCAACAACATCAATATTTTCTCCGAGGTTGAAAGGTTTTGTGTAATCCTAGATGGAAATACTTCAGCTCTAGAGGGCTTATAACGAAACCGTCTCTTAACGCGTGTAATAGAGATTCAGCTGTGACTTCCATTTCGTTGTACGTCCTTAGCAGTGGGTGCCGCGAGTGACGTCACCGCCGGCGCGTGACGTCACGCCGCGCCGCACATCTCCGGACAAACTAAACTTGACGCGGGAGCTTTCAGTTTCGTTATTAATGCGAACACGATGAACTCCCCATACAATGTACTATCAATAAATAAATAAATTCATCCCTCCTAGTCAACATTTTTATTAATACCTTAGTGCTCAGTAACGCGGGCCTAATGATTAAATATAGTTTTTCCTATTATTCATATTCAGTGGTGCCAGGCTAATTCATTCCGAAGATGACCAAATAAGGTATGAATGAAAACTTCAGCTTGATTATACGTCGTTGAAAGTCAATAGACTGATGAAACATTGTATAAAATCCTACGTGCAGTCAGCTGCAAAAATATGTATACATTTTATTACCTTATCACAATAAAACCACCCGTATCCTCATAGGAAAGTAGAAGTCAGATGGTACCTAAGTAACTGTTATGACATGGTACAAATGTTTATACATTTCTTTGCAGCCAACCATACAAGTGCACACACATCGATGCCGTAGTTAAGCTTACCAGCCACAGAAGTCCCAAATAAATATTTACTAGTTGTCCAAAGGTGGGACAACTACCAAAACCAAATGAAGCCAATTGAAATGTCATCGACTTCGGCGTTCATCTGGAAAGCAAGTTGTGTGACACAACCTCCGCACAGACAGGCAGGCAGGGGACTGGGTTGTTTGTTCCCGGCGCCCGCCACGGCCGCGACATGGAAATATGGCTCTCTGTTTACCAAGCCTTTATCCAGCCCCCCCAAGTTATTTATTGTCATTTCTTCAATAATAGGGGCAGAGTCTCTTATATTTGCAGACTCGACATTTTCATATGTATATTAAAGTAACCAGGCCATCGGACACGTCAGCGTTCTGTAGTGCGAAACCATTTGTTTTTTTCAGTCAATGGGTTCCAGATAATGTTGCCGAAATTAATGGTATCTCCGAAAACTAACGGACAACTGACTAAACACTATGACCGTGTGAGAGAGCCACGCTTCGCCATGAATGGGCCGGCCGGACCGGAGTTATATTTTGCCGATTGAGTGGGGGTACTGGAGACCCCACAGTTTTAATAAGGAGGCCTGATCTGGGATAAAGGGTGGTTGGCAGCGCACTTGTGACTCCACTGGTGTTGCATGGGCGGCAGCGGCCATCGCTTACCATCTGGTGATAAGTCTGTTCATCTGACACCTATCACAAAAAAATACAACAAAAAATGTCGAGATTTCAGTACAAAATATTATTTCTCAAATCGTCATTAGTTAGTATTAAAATCCCAGTGAAAGAAAAAATGCGGGTGTTTATGACGGGATCATATTTATTTGGAGTATGAAACACATCAGAAATTTTATTTCAGTCCTAAATGTCTGGAACCGTTCTCAAATATTACTCAGCGCCATAAAATTACGATTACGACCGCATAAATTAGTTTCAAATGAAAGTAATCCTAATGGCAACAACGTCGCGCGGTTTCTCCGTCATTAAAACATGTTGAATTATAAGTATGTAATAATGCACAATGTTCGCGAGTAACAGATGTTTGTGTTTGTACGCAGACGCTCATTTGTCCGCGCCGAGTGGCGCCCCGCGCATAAACAGCATAAATAACCAACACAAGTACAAGGCATATGTATAGGTTTATATATCCCCGTATGTCAGCACTCATGTGTCGGCGGGATATAAACTTGCGTACATTCTCGCTGAAAGTGCTGATAATTACACTTGACAGTTAACTATGTATTTTTATCACGCATGATAAGATACTGCGCGCTACCGCGTACCATAATTATTCGTTTTATATCTCATACCAGTAATGCATTCACGAAAACTGGTTTATATTTAAATTATTATTAACTATGTGGAAAGTACTAAGCAATCCCTGATCGCTATGACATGTCCTTTTTTATACAAGGTTTGAAAAGAGTACTTTTATCACGGTAGGCAGCGGCATGACTGTGCTCCGGCATTGTTGATGTCTATGAGCGGCGGTTACCGTTTACCATCAGATGGGCCGCAAGCTCGTCTGCCTATTTTAAGTAATAAAAAAAAATGTTGAAACTTGAAGTCTTATCTGATAGACCGGAACCCGGTTAGACCTAAATGAAATTGAAACGATATCGGAAAATGTATGCTCTTGTTCTCAGACTAACCATAATAATCACCCTATCATATCACATCACATCCCTAACCATATCACAAGTCATCATACTCGTATTATTGGTAATACATGAGGGCAATTTATTATACAAAGTGTTATGTTATCGCCACATTGTTATTTAAAAAGATACACTCAAAGATGGGGAGTAAGGATATACGAAAAGTACTACCAAAACTAAAGCGTATTTTCACATTTGTGGTGGTTCGGTATCGTGCTTTATAAGGAAAAAAATATGTTACACAGCGGGGATATGAATGGGAGTTTCAAACAGATGTTTCGTACCAGAAGTTTGTCGAATCGTCCCCTACTTCTGTGGCACTGTGTTGCGGGTTTTCCTGTTTGTAATAAAATTAATGTTCCACTACCAGCGTTGATTGTAAAATGGTAAGTAGATACTTGGCAAAGAATTACTATTAATTATGTCATTTTCGTTCACGTTAAATCATTACAAAATTGTAAAACATTAATGTTTTCTTGTTATTAATGTTTACTTTTGCAGCATGTTTATTGTTTTCAAAACTAGATCTGCAATAACAACTGTAAGTTTAATCAGTCACCGAGGGAAATGATTTAGCGCCAATATCGCTGATTGTGCGGAACCGCGTGTCCATCCGTGCCTCCATGAAATGATTCGCTCGGCGCGATCCGAGAGGTGCGATTGAGCTGAGGGTGGTACGTAGCCCGCAACGGTTCAGTGACAGCCGAGTAGTTAGCTTACTAGCTTGCACAGTGACGCTTTGACACTACTAGCGCCCTGGGCGAGATTTCTAAGATACTCACAGGTAGTGTAGGTGGTGCAGGTCGCGCAGCGCGTGCGCCGGCAGCCGCCGCAGCCCGCAGCGGTTGAGCCACAGCCGCGCCAGCGCCGCGCCGCTGAGCGCGCCCGCCGATATCGACTCGAGCCGATTCGATGATAGGTTTCTGCATCAAAATAAACACATCATGATACATAACAATAAGTACATTAAATTTTACGACCTGTTTGGAACAATGGTAGTAAACGCTGCCTCTGGTGCAAGGGTTGCGGGTTCGATCACCGCACAGTACAACCATTTGTGTGCATAAACATCTCTGTTTGTATTGGTCTGGGCGTTATCTATGTATTATAAGTATGTATTTACAAAAGAATAGTATTATTATGTATATATTTGAATGAATGAATGAATGAATAAATCTTTATTTGACACAATAAGTAAAAAGAACATACAGTTAATACAGGTAATAATATAACAAAACAATAACATAAATAGATACTAAATAAAATAATAAAAAAAGTGTCAAATAGGTGACCGCTCAGCTATTGTCGACACTGGCCGAGTATAGCCAGCGCCGACGCTGGTTTTCAGCGGCTAACCTAAAACATTGTTGCACCTCTGTTCCCCTCCGCCTCCATTATACAACCCGTAAGGGTGAAGCCAAATAGGGACAGAGAAAGAACAGAGGCGCAACTTGGGGACTCGATGGGACGGTTCTACATACTATTAGTACAAATAAACATATTCTACACAAACAGACATACACAGTAACAATCCCTTTTTGACACAACAGTTACAGAATTGAACACAGAAAATGATAACAATATAAATATCTCACTCATCTAGGTACTTATATTAATGTGCAACCACGAAGCCATAAATAGTGTAGCTAAGTATCCCACTGTTGATTCTGATATCCGTAACACAGGTACTTGAGCTACCTATCTCGGAGTCAGATCAATGTATGTGATGTTGTGATATATTAAAAAAATATATCAAATGTCAGCTTTTAGGTAATCACCAGTGATCGGATTTGGGTATAAAATTTTTGACGAAATCTTAACATGGACACGTGCACGGCCGGCGCTTACAAACGCGTGAAAATTTCGATAAGAGTTGCTTATAGTACTTAATGTAATATTTAACTTACTTAAATATTTGTTTCATTTTTAATTTCAGATAAGAGAAAATGTAATTTAGTCGTTTTATTATTTCCGTAATCTCGCTATCTCGGGGGCGTATCCATACTAATGTAATATTTGAGGTCGTTGACCCTGAATTGCCCTACCTATTCCAATCACTGGTGATCACCTACTTATAGGGGTAAGCGTACTCCCTTATTCCAGCACCTGGTATTATGGTACTCGTAGCGAATACATCAAATAGGTAGGAGGCGAAGCTAGGGCAGTGAGCAGCTGTGGAGCAATCCAATTTAGCCGCGTTTGCATCGCCCTCACTAAAGGCATACAACGCACGGCGATTTCGTAATTGACACCGGGTTAATTATGACCATAGATAATTTTCCTACGGGTTTTATTCTCCTTTGAAAGACATAGATTAAGGGCATCAAGAATGTTATGATTGAAAAAAAATTGTCATAGGCTTGACGAATGGTAGAAGAAAATATAGCGACCCGCGACCTCTGATAAACTAGGAGGTTTATCTCAGGGTCTGGTAGTTGCTGCTTAATACATACCATTCACATGCTGTGGGAAGAGCATTTAAGTTCTTTTAGTTTAATAGTTAAAATAAATAAGATTACAATTCTCAGTAAAATTAAATCTGTTTCAACCTGAGTTCCTATTAAGAGCAGAAAATCGAATCCCATAGGATCGACAAGCTGCAATGTTATGAGATACCAATATTGTCGCCGCGGTATCGGCAGAACATCGCTGCAGCGCTACCCCCGGCGTTTCAATAGGTACGCGCCACCTCAATGCCCGAGAGCACACAACAAAACGAAATTCTCGACGAAATATGTGTCCCTTTCACACGCGCTTGTGTCTGTTTTGTTTGGATGCGACAGGTATATTCTCATTCCGATTCGAACGACGGTAGATCATTGGATAAGAACACGCCATCCATATGGGTATCGTATGGAGGGCCATGATTTTTCAAATCTATGTGCATATTTCTACCATTAGCTCAGCGTAAGGGAAACATCGTGAGGAAACCTGCACGTCTCGGATAGTGTCAATATTTGAGACAATGATTCTGAACGTGTAACCGTGATCCAGTTGGTCTGTTTCCTCTGTGATTCGCAGTCGCCTAATTATAATTACCAAACTTCCGCTAGATGGCGTGCCTTTGAACTGAGGTCCAACTTCAACATCATTGGCAGATTTATTAGTTTATTGACAATTTGACAGTTCACGTCTAAAAATACCCAATCACCTTGTAGATGGACCTCAGGCCTGTAGTACACCATCTAGCAGATATTTCACACGTGATAGCCCCCATTGAGAATTACACGCTAAGATGAGGTGAGGTATCTTCTCGTTCCTCTGTAGGTCCGGTTTTGTTGTAGGCTCCCTGGTGTCGGCTCTGATAATCCGCCGATCGTATTGGGGTCACGATCGCGACGTCAGCGGTCGTTGTTTCCTTGCGCAATTCGACAAAACAATACTTGTACTTATCTGCAATTAGGGTCGCCGCCGACGGCGCTTTCAATAATGCATATGTCGCAGCCATCTGGGCAAACTAGCTATCCAATTAGATGACCAGGCTGATAGTTGTTTGAACTAAAGTCACTGTACGAGCTACGTCGCACAGACCAACTCAGCAACGACCTGCATGCAGCGCGCCTGACCGATGGCCCGTCTTCGTGCACCGTCGGCACTCTACACCGACGGCACACTAGCAAATACATTTTAATGTGTTAATAAAGATAAACATTGTATATAAACTACTAACAATAAACAGATTTCAACCGTCTGTGTTGGGTCTCATTTCTCCCGCTGCGGCTAAGACTTATTTAGCCGTCACTATGTTCAGTCGAGTGAGCCTGCTCGACTGGCAGCGGTTCCCCTCCTACCTACCGTCCTAACTATTTCTGCTTGCTACCGTGGGCGACCGCGGCGTGAAGAGAGCATGCTCCCAAACTCTCTTCACTAGGCTAGGCTAGAGCTCTAGGGACTTAATGTCTTAGACAAAGGGGCTCTAGGCTCTCTATAGAGTTATGTTCCCTTCCTTTCTTCATATTCAGTTCGCCGGGGCGGGCGGGAAGCGATGATTGAAAGTCACCGGCCTTTCAACCATCGCTTCCCATACGTTTGGTCCTTCGAGCCGGACGTTTACAGCTTGGCATATTGATTCGAAATGACTAATAAAGACTCTGCCAAGTGATTCAAATTTAGTTCTGCTTTTCTTTACTGCAGCGCTAGAAACAAATATGGCGTTAGCAGAAAACAGTGAATGTTATGGTTCGATTATCTTGTAATCATGAATAAAATTGAAATGTAATAGTGTTGTTACATGAAGTTTCAAATAATAGTACGTCGTCTGCAAGTTATTGCTAAAGTTTGAGTCGGAATTGACTGATACCCCCGACTAAACTAAATGACCTTCACAACGTTCAGTCATCTGGTTAAACGTTGCGGTCAACAACACGGCTAATTGTACTTCAACCATTTGATAAGATGTCCACGAATAACGAGAGCCCTGAAACAAGGTCTTGAATTGGATGACTAATTTTACCAGATGGCTGCGACACATTACCCGATAACTTATTCAGATGACGCGCGGTGTAGGAGTCTAACTTAAATGATAAATTAACTAACGAAATATAAATTGCGAGGCCATGAATAAGGAAATTCTGTGACATTGTGCTGAATGCTAAGGGGGCGAGACGTGAAAACCATTGATAACGGAAGGCTATGAATAATGAATGAATAGGTTTAGATCTAAAAAATAATCATCAGACATGCTTTTTTTATTTCACAATGAAGAAGCACTTTGCCTGTTATGTGATTAAGTGTGTGGTGATAAGGATGAATTAAGGTTGAAGGACCCCAACTGGTTTCATATTTCTTGATTGAGAGATAAATCACTCGGCATTTATCGAAGCATCACACAATATGACATAACAGGTAGGTACCTAAATTGGTACCAAACTAAGGATATTCTTGCACTATGGAAACCAATAACAACAATGGTACCACAAACTAACCCCAACAAAATATGTAATTCTTCAACAAACATTATGTTGGTATGGAAATCGCACCCGCGACTCAATCGGCGTTGAAGCACTGCGCTAAACGGGTCGTCGTTTATCTGTTAAATATCAGAAAAATACGAGTGTGTTTTTACCGACTTCAAAAAAAAGAAGAAGGTTTCATGTTCGACTGTCTAACCAATTTAGGGGCTGGCTTGTGCTTATGCTTTTATGGTTTGTTTTTGCACAACATGCTTTGCTTTGCTTGCGTGGTAGCATAGGTACAAGCCTCCCTTAGTGCCTCCTTCTGAGGTACTAAGGGGGTGTGGTCTTGGGAGTAGCGCAACAGTCGCTGTGATCCCCAAGGCAAGTGTGGTGGCTAAAATCCTGTAAGAGGTTACCGCCCTACTATTGGTCTGATTCCATATTAGTCAGACGTAACAGAAACCACCATGCGCTTAAATGCAGGGATGGCGAGGTCATGTCCCTGCGTGTCCATCATCTAAAAAGACCAGATGGTGGATAGTAATGACCTCCCGCGTGTTTGTGCCGTGCGCGGGGACCCGTACGGGGGGATGAAGGAGTCCTGGGGGCTGAGTGGAGTAGTGGTGGGCAGTAGTACTGCTGTTTCGCAACACGCCTCTTTGGTCCGGATTTCCTCTCACACGGGAGGTCGTGGTCTAGCCAGCCACGATCAATCGGCTGAGGTGTCCGCTCATGCGGCCGCCAGGCGAGTGTGCTCTGGTGATGGGGTCCGCAGCCGGCAGTGCGCGTCTCCCATTCCGGTTGTTGGGAGTGGAGCGGCTTGCGCTGTTTGTCTCGTGGGCAACTTACTGGGGCACACTATACCCTGCTGATAGCCCTGGTGCCCGTAGAGGGCATCCCCGGCGTTGAGGACTCCATGGTGGGTGGGGAATCAGCAGGGTGAAACACAGTCAGACCAATTATGGACAGAAAAACTGACAAACAAACTACAAAGGGCTTGACCAGCAAGGGCGAGCAACATAAGGCCTCCGGACCCATAGGGGGGGAGGTTAAACTAAACTTAGTGAACAGGGGGACTGCACGTGGGAGCGCGCACACACTGAAGCCACTTGTTCGTGACGGCCCTGGCGGCAGTCCGAATGTAGGCCGAGGGAGTGGTGCACACCCGGGTGGATCCGCAGTCAGGGGTAATCCAGCAAGGGGTAACCCGTACAGAGGACGTGGCAGTACCAGAGGGGGTCAGATGCGGGGAGCGCACCATATGGGGGCTTCTAACGCAGCACTTTCTGAGGTAGCCGAACAGTCCTCCAATAGGGGGGAGACGAAGAGGGAACAGCCGAGGGAAGCTAACCAAATGGGGGAGCATTCCAACGCTGCAACCTCCTGTCACACGCACAAGAGGAAGAGGCGCAGTGGCTGTGCTATTCGGAAGAGGAGAGAGCTACAGCGACAGCAGGCAGTAGCGCCTGATGCAGCCCCTTCCAAAAGGGTCAGGGAAGAGAGCGACGAAACCGCTCAGGTCCAAGTTGGCGACATGAAACGTGCCAAGACCCACGGTGACTCCTATAGGGAGGCGCTGACCGGTGTCAAGATGGCAATAGTCGCCGACAACCACCCAGACACAACACTGACGCAAGAACTGTTGGATCCCATCCAGGATGCGATATGGGGCATGTTGGAAGACACTCCGGATCCCCTTCCGGTTGTCACACCAGGCGCACTGTTGGCAGGAGTACTGCACATTACGTGTGAGGGGGAGAAAGCTGTGGAGTGGCTTCGCGGTCTCAACGGGAAAACCGTTGGGAGCGTGAAGCTTAAAGTGGTCAGCGCCAAGGAGCTTCCAAAGCCAATCAAAATGGCTTGGAAGACCAGGAATACCTGGTGTTTAGACACCTCCAGGGTGCTGAACATGCTGCAGCGCTTCAACCCCTCATTACGGACCTGCGAGTGGAAGGTGCTAGACATGAAGGTCGAGGAAAAGCACACGAGGCGCATCATCCTGATGGACAGTGTGTCTGCAAGGGTTATCAAGGAGAAGGACTACTGTCTCCATGCGGGGCTGGACAGGAGTACCTTCAAGCTGCTTGATGACCCGAATAGGCAGAAGGAGCCTGTCGAAGGGAGTGAGGGAGCAGAAGATCCTTCTGTAGTAGGCCAGCGGGAGGAAAATGATAGGGTGGAGGAACCTGCTGCTGGAGGCGAGGTGGCTCCGGCCATCTGCACCTCATCGCCCTGCGCGTCTCCGAGGACTGACGACATCATAGGCCAAATAGATGAGCTGGGTCTGTCGTCGCCGGTTGGCGCTGAGGAGATGGGGGGCATGGACGCTGCTGAATGCGAGGGAGGCGGTCAATAATGGCAGCCTCAGTTAACGCCGCTACCACACTGGACCTAATGGCGGGAATAAGGTGCGTACAAATCAATCTTCATCACTGCATCGGGGCAACGGCCATCTTGACACGCCACCTGCAGATGAACAAGTACGATATTGCATTGATCCAAGACCCTTATATAAGAAAGGGAAGGATTAGTGGCTTGGGTGGAACGGGAGGTGTAATTTTTCACAACTGTACCATTAATGATATGAGGACTTGCGTCTACGTCAGGAATGGCATAGATGCAATGCCCTTATACAATTTCTGTTCTAGGGACCTTACGGCGGTAAAGGTCAACGTGAGGGGGAGCGGAGGGCAGGATACGGTTATTCTGACCTCTGCATACTTCGACTATACGGACAAGGAAGTTGTATCTGGTGGGATCAAGGACCTTGTTGAATATGGCAGCCGGGAGAACTTGGACCTAATCATGGGATGCGATGCCAACGCACACCACACGGTCTGGGGAAGCTCGGATGTAAATGTGAGGGGAGAGAAACTACTGGAATATGTGGTAAGTACTTCTTTGCACATTCTAAATAAAGGTAATAGGCCAACGTTCGTAGACTGCAGACGAGCGGAGGTAATTGACATCACGTTAGCCAATAATAGGGCCAGCTCGAAGATTGTTAATTGGCATATTTCTGATGAGATAACCTTATCTGATCATAATTATGTGTGCTTTGAGTACAGGACGCTGGTATCAGCTCCAGTGCTTCGTAAAAGGAATCCTAGGAACACAGACTGGCAAAGTTACAGGAGTGATCTGCGGGAAGATCTCAAGGATTCTAAGGGTAAGCTCAATTCCTCACTAGACATAGAGCTTGCAGCAGACAATTTGGTGCGGGCTGTGAGCACAGCTTGGACTAACAACTGCCCTGAAAAGGAACTTAGGGCTAAAAAGGTACCATGGTGGACGCCAGAATTGGTCAAGCTGCGGCAGGAAACCAGAAGGGCATTTAATAACGCCAGGTCAACAAAAGACTACGGGAGCTATGCACGATGTTTGACCAATTATAATAAAGCTGTGCGGAAAGCCAAACGTAAGGCCTGGAGAGAACACTGTGAATCCATCGGCAGCATTCCAGAAGGAATGAGACTCTGCAAGGTAATCTCAACGGTAAAAGCGCACCCATTGACAACTGTCAAGGATGCCAACGGGCAGCGGACAGGATCAGGAAAGGAGACTCTAGCAGTAATGCTCAACACACACTTTCCAGATTGTATTGTGATAGATAAGGAACAGGAGGACCCGACAAGCTTGGTTGAAGAACAATACCGTACAACCAAAGCAGATTGGGATACTGCAAGGAAGGTGGTAGATGAGGGTAAGGTTGCATGGGCTTTGAACAGTTTTCAGCCGTTCAAATCACCTGGTCCTGACTCGATCTATCCCATTATACTTCAGCAGGGTGTTGGAATCTTAAATTCACACCTGTGTAGACTGTATAGGGCCTCCATTGCCTTTGGATATATTCCGAAGACATGGAGACGAGTTAAGGTCATCTACATACCGAAACCAGGAAAAGTAGACTATGAGGAAGCTAAGGCATTTCGGCCAATTAGTCTCGTATCGTTCTTTTTGAAAACCCTGGAGAAGTTAGTAGACAGACATGTAAGGGAGGGAATGATAAATAGACTTCCTCTCCACAGGCTACAGTGTGCCTATCAGAAAGGAAAATCCACTGAGACAGCATTGCACTATGTAGTAAGCAGAGCAGAACAAGCTTTAGAGAGCCAGGAAATATGCATTGGCGCATTCCTGGACATAGAGGGAGCATTCGATCGAACCACCTTTGATGCCATAAAAAAGGCATCGACAAATCATGGCATAGAACCAACTATTTGTAGGTGGACAGACAGCATGCTCAAGGGCAGAATAATTAGTTCTGAGTTAATGGGAGAAGAAATAAGAGCGATGACTACAAAAGGCTGCCCTCAAGGTGGGGTCCTTTCACCACTCCTATGGTGCCTAGTAGTTGATTCGCTCTTAGAACTACTAAACAAAGGTCCGTACTTAACGGTCGGATATGCGGATGATTTGGTGATACTTATTAATGGTAAATTCCCAGATACGGTATCTCATCTCATGCAAGGGGCCCTAAACATAGTGGAAGAATGGTGTAGAAGTAACCATTTATCCGTCAATGTAGGGAAAACAACTGTGGTGCCGTTCACTAGAAAGAGAGACCTGACGGGGTTAAGGGCTCTCTTTATGAATGGATCGCAGATACCATGGTCAACGGAGGTGAAGTATCTGGGTGTAATCTTAGATAAAGAACTGACGTGGAAACCTCATGTGGACAAGACCATAGAAAAGGCCCAAAGGGTCTTCAATATGGTTCGTTCTACGTATGGGAGGACCTGGGGGATGAAGCCCAAGGTAATCAAATGGCTATACATGATGATGATAAGACCAATAATTACATATGGAAGCATCGTCTGGTGGCCAAGGTCTAAACTAGAAACATGCAGGAAGGCGCTGTCAAAAGTGCAGCGACTAGCCTGTATGGCTGTCACGGGGGCGTTCACTACAACGCCAACGGCAGCGATGGAGGTCTTGCTGGATCTACCACCATTGCACATTATAGTTGAGGTAGAAGCCATGAAGGCACTAAATAGACTATCTGTGCATGGGCTATGGAGTGTCGACTTGCCTGTAACTCGACACACGAAATTGGAGATCTCAAGTGACCTCAGAGGAATATTAAGCATGGGTTGCGACAAAATGCAGCCATTGCACATATTCAAAAGGAACTATAAAATCACGGTCCCTACAAGGGATGAATGGAGACAAGGTCTACAACACCCCGATAAGGACAGTCTCATATGGTACACCGATGGTTCCAAAATGGAATCGGGATCGGGTGCTGGTATCTACTCTAATGGATGTAGCATAAGTCAAAGCATGGGCAAATATGTGACAGTTTTCCAAGCGGAAACTTACGCCATAATTGCTTGTGCACAGGAGATTGTAAACTGCAATGTCGTGGGGAAAACTGTTTACATTCTCAGTGACAGCCAAGCTGCGCTTAAGGCCCTGAACTCATACAGGGTAGACTCCAAGCTAGTTCTGAACTGTGTGAAGACTCTCAATAAACTTGGCAGACAGAACATGGTCAAGCTAGTATGGGTGCCAGGACATGAAGGGGTTCTCGGGAACGAGGCAGCCGATGAACTGGCTCGTAAGGGCTCGGAACGGAGATTTGTTGGACCTGAGCCATTTGTGGGACTCTCCGCGAGTACCGTTAGGGCAGCTTTTGATGCACATGGCAATGAAAAACGAAACCTGGAGTGGCAAGCAACAGTTGGACTGGAGCACTCCAAAAAATTCATTGGAAATATGGCCACGGGATTCAACAGTAAGTTGTGCAGTGTCGATAAGGGCCAAATGCGTCTGCTCGTGGGAGCATTCACAGGACACTTTGGCACTAATGACTTCCTGTGCAAAATGGGACTGGCCAGCAGCACTACCTGTAGAGCCTGTGGCGAACAGGACGAGTCCATATCACACCTGCTGTGTGAATGCGACGCGTTGGCAGGCATGAGAATGAGGCTGATGGGATTAGCTTATCCTAGCCCAGAAGATTACAGGCTACTCCCCTTGAAGTGTATAGTGCATCTAATGCAATACATTCACAGGGAGATAGTAGGAACATAGGGTAATGGGGTTGACACAAAAGATCCCATTGGGTCGAAGTGTCGCTGGCTATTCCTAGTCAGCCCCCAACAGCAAGATAAGATAAGATAACCAATTACCAAAAAATTAAACAATAAAAATGCATGAAAAAAAGTTTCTACGAAAGACAAACCGCCTTCAAAAACCACGAACTAAAAAGTGTGAAATAACATTTTTAACACTTCATGCACTTTAAATAACATTTTATAACAGTACACTCGAGAACAGATGTTATTAAAGTCGGCATCCCTGTTGAATAATTGTATGAAGTATTACAAAATAGTCTTGGGCGCCAACTTCGTGTTTTTGTTCGTGGTTTTTGAAGGCGGTTTTTTTTCGTAGATTTTTTAAAATATAAAACCACACTATAGTTTCGACTTCTCTAGCTTTTAATACCGAGATGTTAAAAGTTATATGTATTGACAAATCCGATTAAAGACATACGAGGTCTAGACAGAAGTGTGAAGCTGAAGGACAGACGGCGTCAGCGCTTGTGTCTCAAACATTAGGGCGGTCCAAAGTCCAACAAGGGTAATTCGAGGTGACCCCGTGTGTACCTACCTATATGCAGTCGCGAGTGCCTCCTGCCGTACGCAGCCTGCACTAGGCCAAGGCGACCGCAGATCGCATACCCAAAATAGAGAACAGCTCGAGTTGGGTCCACTTTGAGAAATGTTTGGCCCACAACCAAATGGAATCATGACGCACGAATAAATTAGGAAGATTGCCTTATCAGCAGAAAGGAAAAAGCCGTTCGAAACTGTGTTGTGTTTGACAAAGCAGGCATTGACCAATAATAATGGTTTCCTGATATTTATGTAAAGTGTGTAGGTACAAGAGTTCAAAGAAGGACCTGCAATGCAAAGTTGCGTAGGCGCAGCAAGTGCTTACCATCAGACGATATATCTGCACGTCTGCCACCTATGACATAAAAAAAAAATTGTCACGGGACCGTAAGACCAATCCGGGAGTGTTCAAAGGTTGACAGCGCACATGTAACTCCACTAATCGTTTACCATCAAGCGAACCGTGTACTCGTCTGCCACTTATCACAAAGTTATGCACTTACAGGTCGCGCAGGCCGACGGCGGGTTGCAGCGCGTCGCGCGGCAGCGTGCTGATGTTGTTGTTCGAGACGTCCCTGCAACAAAAAATGTAGTTTTAATACATCCTTGTTATCATCTATACGACGAGTTCTGCTGCAAAAAGAATAAAAATAGATGAGAGCGACAAGATAACTAACATCAGCTGTTAGTATCAGGTCAGTATCATTTTCCAAATGAGTATCCTACATTGCGTTTGTTTTCAAATGTTATTCAATCTAGTACGTTTTTGCACTTAAAATATTACACTAGTAGTTACTACTAGCCACTTTAAGAATTACTGCGAAATAAAACAAATAGTAAACATTCACATTTACATGTTAGTATATCCTATTTCGTTTTAGTGTTCCACTTCAAACGATTTCGCGTTCAGTGTCATCATAAATGTTACAAGCTGGCGGCGGAAAGATATTTCAAAATATTTTACTACCCTCCACACTATGTTCCGTTTACGCAATAACCAACAATAAGTTTCCGTTTGCTGCTATTCTCTTAGAGAGCTCATTTTATTATAACGTACGAGTATGTCAATTGAATTTTTCTCCAGCAATTCTCGACGAGCTTCGGGCAAAAATGATATCTGAAGTGTCTAAACGTTTGTTCAAAAAATGCAGCGTTCAAATACATATTTTTGAGGCAAATTATGACAATTGCGACAGTAAAACACCTATAAGTGGTGGAGAACAGCGCAGTCAGCGGCGGCGCGCCTCGAGGGCTCATAAAACGGTTATAAAGGCAAAAAATATCTCGTCGGGCGATAAGGGCGCCCTCGGACCACGAGCGCCAATATACATGCTGCAGCAAATGTGGCGTGTCAGCCGTGTCACCGCTCGCCCACTTGCTACACTCAACTCTATGGTAATAACAATAACGGTGAACGATGTTGTGTTCCGAGAGTTTACACAGAGAAAAGACTGCCAATCTCCCATAGCTGAGGATTTCAAGTGGAGGCGTACAGTTCTTGTTATCTTTTTTATTGTCTTTATCGAACAAAAGTTGAGTGCGACAAGTCGTCCCTGTATTTAACAAAAGAAAAATTGAATTTTTTGACGCAAAACCTTCCTTGAAACAATCAAGCCAAACCAATTTAGAATACATTATACAAATAAAGAAAATGTATAAATAATTTAAAACAATTTGACATTGTCCTGATCTCAAACTAAGGTTTTTCCTTTGTCTTATGGAAACCAGGAACAATAAAGGTACCACAAACACCCAGACCCAACATAAATAATATGTTTCAGCAACTCTAAACCGGCGCTCAAACCACTGCGCTAAACGGGTTGTCTAATACTGATTTGCAACGTTTCATACGATCACTAACTCTATTATAAGAAATGATACTGGTTTGTGTACCTTTATTTTGTTTATGGTTAGGTACTGAACACCAGCTAGGGTTGCTTCGAAAAAGGACTGAAAGCTTAATCTGATCGTGTCATAAAAATATAGCGTCATATATTCACGGGTGCGCGACATAACTGCTTACGCCAGGATCCGCCGTGACAAATGGTGCCGCCAATCCTGAAGTTCAAGGTCGGAGGAGCAGCGCCGGGCTCCGGGGACACTATCTCACAAAACACAATTTATGGGCTCTCAGCACCACGTCGGAAATATCGGACCATTAAAGAATCGAACCGGGGAACCTTATTTTCGGCTTATGACGAAAATAAAATTCGACGTTCAATTTTCTCATAGGGTCCTAGAAATCAGAGAGTATTGCAGTTAGGTAGAAAACAAATTGAATAATAGAAACAGTCATGCAAAACTTTAATATTGAGGAGGTACAGACAATTTGACATAAAAGTGAGAATCGACTGAAGAAATTTGACTGTTAACAGTTTACTTACATTGCGATTTATTGATGCAAATGCCAATTATTTATGCGATAAGTACATAGTAACGAGCAGATATGAATGAATTGAGTCTCTAATTTGACAAAAGGACGATGATAAGGTAAGTGCTTTCTACCATGTACTGTGATACGGTTTGGAGTATTGCCCGACGGCTACGACTTAGGGACCTTTAAGAGAAGAGCGTACTCTTTTTAAAACAGGCCGGCAACACATTAGCGATCTCTCTGATTTCGTGGCGGTGGCGTCGATCACTTTACATCAGGTGACCCGCTTGATCGTTTGTCGCCTCTAGCATAACAAAAATGCTTCATGCTTACAAACAAGTGGGATGTAGTCGTATTAAAGTATTTACAAGCGAGTTGTTTTGCGATATTTGATGCTGCTTGTTATTCCATCTGAAGATAGATGTCCTGGAGCGAAGGTCACGCGCGCTGACTGAATTAAAATGCAAAGCAGCAACCACCGAGACGGATGGTGTTTTGTATTCGCCGGCTTTGTGTACTCATTTACTACCAACTCTGCAGGAACTTCTTCCCTCGAATGGAAGACCTGTTACTGACAAGCGAGGGTATTCGCCGAATAAGTTTTTGCAAATTTCTGATGCATAATGTATCCATTCATATACAGTACCTTTTAACTTCCCAACAAATAGGCAAGATGTGAGCTTAGATCTATTATTCATATTTCGCAATATCCCTACAGACTTGTAAATCTCTGGCAACAGTTTTTGTTGATTGCGCAAAATGAATGTGAGAGCCGCCAAGTTATTCAAATGTATCATACTGTAAGGCGTCGCAGCTCTGCCCCAAATGTGCGATCTCACACGACAGGCGAGATTTGTATCGTCACGGGCGGTTGAGGCGGCGGCGACGGCGGCGCGCGCTGACGCGCCCGAGTGTTGACGCGCTGCGACGGGCGTAACGAGCGGCCGCGGTCGTTATTGCCGCCATCCATCATCGCCGGTCGCCGACACCACCCGGCGGCGGAGGGTGGCCGCCCTCACGCACACACCCGCCCGCACGCACCTCATTCACCGACCGGATTTAATTTCGGCCGCCCGTGATATCCGTAACGAGTGATTGACAGTTTTGCCTAAGGATATTAATAGCTTTTGTGACACTTTCTCTCTCCTCGATAAGCGAGCCGAGAACCTATTCTGTTCGTTATTTAGCGTTTAGGCTCGACGAGGCAAACGTGCAAAACTTTTCTTATAACTCAAATCGTGATGCAAATTAGTTATCGAGTTCGGATGAAAAAGACCGGGAGTAATAAAACAATCCGAAGAAGAATTAAAAGTATAAAGTAGTCCCATTTGCATTTTATGAGTTTGACTTTGGCAGACGACAAATTAGTTATGTAAGTAAAGTATTTGCGGAAAAATACTTCCTTAACCCTTGCCGAAGTACTAAAAGTATATGCTCGTATTCACACTGAAGTTTTGCTACGAGTTCATATAAATTCGAATGTGAAAAGTGTTCGGTTTACGCCCGCCCGAGTAAATAATTACACTTCATGTTGTTTCAAAATGGCAGTGAATAAATTACTAACTTTAAAAACACGTCCTCTGGGACTAACCTGCGCTTATTTATAGGATTACAAACAAGTCCGTGGAATACGAACTTATTATTTAAAAATACGAGGAACGTACGATAGGCGTCATTTTACGTCCAAACTTAGCTATCCATGGTTCTATGTGAGATGAACAATTCCCGCCCCAGCTGACCGCCCGCGCTCACCGCCTGGCCTCGGACGGAAGGCGTCAATGTCAAGTCTAACATTATTGAACATAAGTGGCGTCGGTCGCTCGCCAAGTCGCCACACAGAAGGCGAGTCCTTTGCTTATCAAACTATGAAGTACACGTACATCGAAGTGAAACGTATGCTCAGGAGTCTGCTGACTGTAATAATTCATGTTACTTCATGACAGCTGTTTATGTATTAACTACAACGACATTTCTCATCTCAGCCCAGCGGTATCGGTAATTTTTCTTATTATAGGTAAGAAATCATTATTATAAATATAATTTATCAAGACGGAAATTAACACGATATTTATTATGTGATACAACATTGTGTACTCACATCCCATTTCGGCTACGTTACATTTGCCATGGTCACGAGTGGACTGGCGGAGCACCTCGTCGTCTGCTGGGGCCGGGCTGTGAATCTTCGGACACCCTCACATTTTTTGATATTAATTCGCCACTAGATGAATTGTCAGTGAAGCTACTCCGACACACTACACTAACAGTATCGGTGTTTGTTTGCGTTAGTAACGGCCTAGCACGGGGTTTACACTTGTTAATTACTGGATTCCATGTCGATGATATTTTAAATCCATCCTCGCGATTGAAAGTCTTATACTTCTTGATCTCAATCGCTTCACGTACTATCCTGGTATGATAATGACGATCGGTGGAGAGGATTTTCGGGTCACGTAGTTCCATCCAATAATTAACTCCCATTTCCAGTAGATGTTCTGCTATTGCCGATTTATTCGCTTGTCGATTTTAACGTAACTGCTGTAACGTAGCCGAAACGTTGAGCAAAATATGTTAGTACACAATGTTGTATCACATAATAAATATTAAATAAATTATAGTTATAATGCAACGCGAAAATATAAAAAACCTATCTCTTATAATTTATCTATACCATTACATTTTTGTGTAGGTATGAGAAGGGCTACTTTCTTTCTTATTCCCAGAAAATCAGCTTTCAAATCCTCTTATCGTTTGACGATCGCGGCGGATAACTCGGCGAAAGCTGCAGCTTGAGGCAAGAGATAGGTACTTACGGGGTGTATCGGTAAACATTTACATACATCCATTAAAGCACCTCTTCTACAAAACATTCTGAACAATGGTTGTTTTACGAATTTTGGAAATTCGCATAGAAAAAGATTTTCATACAATGTTGTCACTTGTTGTACTTGGCCATTTTGTGGAGTCTAAAGCTTTTCGACGAATTTCGAACAAAAGTTTGTTTAGAATGGTTGGAGAAGTGATGAATAAAGGGATGTAAAAATCAGTTTACCGATTCCTCCTAATGTGTACGGCTGTCGTGGAAGTATTTGTCCTTGAGATGCCCTGACATAGACTCACTTAGGAACAAACGAGTGTTTAAAATACCGGTTCCTAGTGTCCGCTCCGCGTTTGCCGAACGTCTCCTATTATTTTCTCATCCACACATTTATAACAAAGTTAACCGTATAATTATGTCCCTTAAAAGACCTATCCCCACATGAAGCCAAACGCAAAATTAAATCATGTTTACTTTTTTTTTAACTCTCGCAATATCTCATACATTGACCTGATTCCGTATTAAGTAGCGTAAGCACTTGTGTTACAGATATCAGACAACAGAGGAACACAAATATATACTTAAATACATATATTACACCCAGACACTGAACAAACACAAGTGTTCATCGCACGAATGTTTGTCCAGGGTGGGAATCGAACCCACGACCTTTGGCGTAAGAGGCAGGGTCACTACCAATTGCGCCATCCGGTCAGTCTAACTACTGGACCTAAATTAGGAAATTAAAACATATCCTCTTTTAACTATGATGAGGTATACGCAAACATTCACACACACACTCAACACACATACACACACACACACGATTACTTTTATTCTTTTTAAATAGTTTAATTATATTAATATAAAATAAGGATGTTAAAGAACCAAAACCGAAGCTGTCGTTAAAGGTAAATATTTGTTAATGTTCACTCAACTCAACTAATGCAATACAGGCCTGTGAGCCTAATGTATTAGTTGATGATGCTTAATTTTCAATGTAATATATAAATAAAGATTATAAAGACATAAACATATGGAAGAGCCTGTTGTCCAATGTAAGACTGAGGTAACTAGTCGAGAAACAAGCTCAGAACTTTTGTGACCATAAGGCGTATACTTAAGGTTTAAGTTTAAGATTCATTGAAGAAATGTTGTCTGCAAATATATTAATAAATAGACGATAAACTGTAAGCTGTAAAGCAGATTGCGCGGCTACGGACTTGTAATAGAATAAAACAAAGAGCATTGAAGTAAAGACTGTGAAGCAAATTTTGTTTCCGCTGGTTTTCAGCTCTGTATGTTTTTTTGCATAATAACAGAACTATGCGCCTTGAGTGCGTTATACTACGTTGTAATATTATAAGATAAAAGTACACTTTGAGAAATAATATGTAAAAGAGAAACGTTTAACCGAAAATTATGACAGAGACTGAATGCTGATACCTACTCAATTTTGTAAAGTCCTAACTGAAGGCTTCTTGACCTAAATCACGACAAAAGCCGTCTTAGATATCTTCGAATTTCAAGTGGTGCTACTTGATCTTAGAAGAAGTATCAGGTACAGTACACTGCCTAAGGGATTTATCTCTTACACGTCTAGCTTATTCAAGTCTGCTGCCATCTAACGGACAATAAAGGAATTCTCTGCCTAGGTCTGTTTTTCTGGCCTGTATAATCTGGCAACAGTAAATAGGCATCTTCTGGCCAAACGCGTATCATCTAAGACTTCATCGTCGCTTTCTATCACGCGTGTGTGTGGTGTGAGCAAACGGATCATGATAGGTGACTATCCCCGCCCATAGAGACCATTGCAGTCACAAGTGCGCTGCTAACCTCCACAGCTCCATTCTCGGGTTTATCCTGGAAATGGAGCTACATGAGGTGCTGAAATAGGTTCTGGGGCTGCCACAATAGATCATCTACTGGTCGCAGTGGCTATGAGACGCAAGGCTCGCCCCATTTCTTTCAAATAATAAAACCTCCACAGTTAATGATTCCCCTGATTGCGTCATCGTCATAAGAGTATCGTCACTTTAGAATAGTGCCTATTCCTAGTGAAACGAGCCCAAATATTTCATATACTGGTTCCAAAATAACAAGATCAGGCATCATTGCTTTAGTTTTAGTAGCAACCTAACAGTTTGAGATAAGAAATCGCTTGGATTAGAGTGACAGGGCTGGTCACACCGGCTACTATCGGCGGTGTAGGGGGGGCGCAAGGTCGGCGCCCGGCGGTAATGCGCACCCTAATTAATTCATTCAACCCGCGATTGTGCGGCTCTGCCCGCGTAATTAAGCGATAATAAATCACCATCCAAACAACCTGATAACAAATTAAGTTCATAAACGAAGGCCACCGGGATGATCTAATGATAATAGACTGCCAGCTTTCACGGGAAAGTAATTAAACTTAAAGTTGAACTGGAGGGCCAGGGCAGCGCCTGAAACGAAGAAGTTTATTATGCAGCGTTGCTGACTTTTCTATTTTTAAGTTGGAAATCCTGAAATAAAAATTACAGTACACAAACGGTATCAGATATGATACGCAGCTTTTTTATCTGATTTTATTTAGAAAATACGACTACCTATGTTTGGCTTTATCGCTGGTTGTAGTTTATACGTCTGCCTGTACATCAAAATTTTCGCGGTTCATTGAAATTGAACGAGTGTACCAAACCGAGCGAGCGAAGCGCGCTGATATTTTGCTCTTCCAATAAATCACACTTGAAATAAAGCATGCATAATATTATTGTAACGTCCCATCTGTTGTAAACGTATGTTTGTTAAAAGTTTACCAGCGTATGTTCTATTCGGATTGGCAATAGTCGTAGCCGGGTGGTTCGAAGCATCGGGGCCGCTGGCACGCGCCCAAGTGCCGTATGAATGCACCCCGCACCGCGGGCACCGGCCTCGACCCGCAGCCGCGGTGAATGGGCGCGACCGCGACGCATGCACCGCACGCGCACCGCACGCACACCGCGACGGCACGCGGCACACACGCCACTAGCCAGTGAAACATCTCCACGTAACATACTCATACAAGTTAACATGTAGGGAGTGAAGAAACCATAGTGTAAGATAATAATAGTCTGGAAGAAACGAACGGCAATAAACACCTGATGAGCGTCTCCGATGATGCCGAGGCTGGAAGTCCCCCATAGTCTGGGAGGTTGCGGGATACGTAGTTAAATACAAGGCACTTGTTTTTGTCCACAACAAACAAGTGACCGTAGTACAGGTAAAAAAATGAACCAACATTAGTAACTTAATTCATCCCAGGGAACAGGCATAGAACCAATGTTGGGCTCTTCATAAAATATGTAGAGCCGTATATTGGTTCTACAATATGTATGTGATATATATTTCAGGTATGGCATTAAGCTAAAAGGTTTAGATTGATGAATAAATTGTTATTAAACTACGCCTATGAGGCCAAGACAATATGAAGAATAAAGAGTGTAGGTGTGTACTTGTGTTTGCGCACGAATAGCCGGTCAAGGGCTGAGTACTCATTCATACTGAATGCTATCAAGGCTTTTTAGAAACATTTCTTTACTGTTTTGTTTAGCTGACAGCTGTATCACAGGTCACAGCGCGCTCGCGACGCTATTAAAGTAGTTCACGCATTGACAACTTGATTCTTTGTCAGCTAATGAGGAGTGCGGCCGACCTGAGGCAACCGCACTGGTATCGCTTACAAGTTGAAGTCAAGGTTTATCCGGCATTTCTACAAAGTAAAATAACTCTACCAAATTCAATGAATAAGTATGCCAAGAGGAAGTTAACTTATAATAAATCTTTAGTTTATTTAATTTTAGCCCCACCCCAATGAAAGCCAAATGTCCCTTACGTAAAAAATTAAAGAAATCTGCAATCTCCATCGCAGTTTTCTAGACATCAATCAACGTGAGTGATAATAGGGATATCATTGGTTTATTCAGTACGTCCCCTATTGTCCCTGATACGTTTTTTGCCCTCCAATGCAAGCATCCGCCTTCTGCGAATATCTTCTGAGAATAACGTTTTTCTGCAATCTAACTCATCCAGGAGCGGCACAGGGGGTTGGGATGGTCTCACTGCATGCTCAACGTCTGAAGGATTGGTAGCTAGTCTTATTTATTTATTTATTAGATAAGGCTTACCACCTAAATACATACAGGCAATATATATTAAAATAACTTTCAAATACCAAAACTTTTCTTAAATGTACTTAAATTAAAGGTGAGCACAACATTGCTATATTAAAAAACAATTTTAAAAAGAAAATTAAAAAGTAACGACTTATTCTACAGATTTTTTAAAATATTCTAAGATACATTTCTTAAAGTCTTTATTTCGTTACTATGATTAAAAACTTGTGATTCCACAATGATATTCGTTTGCCGCAATCCCTTTCATCATCATCTGCCCACCATTCACATAAAAAAGCGAAACACTCAGCACTCGAAAATAAGAAGATTTTAGGTTTAAGTAATAATCTGCCTATAAACCAGATCCCAAATCTAACTTTATAACTTAGCGGTAAAAAGAAATCCTAGTGTTTTACTGCATTAGATACGGGCGAGCAAACAATCCAATTTGCCCGACGATATAGTAATCGCTAGACCCCGGCAAGGAGGTAGAAGTACGGCAAATGTAAATAATTTTACGAGCTGTTTACGAGCGGGCGCGACACGCCGCGAGCCGAGCGGTCATCACGACGTCACGACCCCCTCCCCCCGCGCTGAAAGCCTAGATTTATGAGTGGGCCGGAATGCCGAGTGCCGACAACTGCTGTGATACATGCTGTGTGCGATGTACCCCAACTCCCCGTCAGCGATACCAAGAATGGACTCGACATGGTTATTGTCCTTTTACGAATCAAAACATGGTTTCGTGATGTTATTTATTTGTTAAAGACACACCAGTAATACATGCAAGATCTGTTCGCTATATATGTTACAATTCTTACTACGAGTAAAGTTCTGATAATGTATCAATTATAGGTAAGTACAGATTTCTTGACATAAATGTGTTAGTTTATTTAATAGTTTAAGTTATGTATTGAAAATACATATCTGTGTCGTCATCTTACCTAAAGTCGATAGAATAAATTTACTGACGCGCTTTCAAAAGTTTCCAAATTAACTAGTTTTGATCATCATCATCCTGCTGCAGATCGTCCCTCCACTCTAGCCAGAGGGCGCCCTACATTACGTTTGCCAAGACGCGGTCTCCACTCTAGAATTCGTTTACCCCATCGGTTGTCGGTTCTGCGGCTAATATGGCCAGCCCACTGCCACTTAAGCTTGCTAATCCGGTGAGCAATGTCGATGACTTTTGGTTTTCTGCCGGATCACCTCATTTCGGATTCGATCTCGGAGAGAGACGCCGAGCATTGCTCGTTCCATAGCCCGCTGAGCGACCTTTAACTTGTTGATCAGCCGTACCGTAAGTCTTCCACGTTTCGGCTGAGGATGGCTGGTAAGAGCTGGATGCGAGAAGCCATGGATAGATCACAGTGGCGAATAATTGGAGAGGCCTACGTCCAGCAGTGGACTGCGACAGGCTGATGATGATCATTACCATAGTGTAAAACAAAGTCGCTTCGCTGTCTGTCCCTATACGTACTCACTTACTCCGCTGGCTCAGCGACCCAAACAGAGTCTTGGCCTTCCGAAACAAGAGATCGTCCACTTCGGTCGATCCTGCGCTACTTCTTGCCAGCCAGTTATTGACCAGGAGCTCGCGCAGATCAGTCTTGACGACGTCTTTCTAGCGATATTAAGGTCGGCCAACTGGGCGTCCCTATCCAAGTCTGTCCCTAGGTCTTAAATCTTTAAAATTTAAAACTACGCAACAGATGCGGTTTTTTAAATATATAGAGTAATTCACAAGAAAGTTTTATAATATGTAAGTATAATAACATAATACATACATGCATAATATTGCGTCGGGCCAGGTCGCTAGTTTTAAAATAATCTGTGCTCTCTATCGACGTTCTGAAGCATTTGTAGATAGAGCCAACATCCTTATTGTGTCGCACCCGCCTGCGCCGTCATTCCACTCACGTTGTTCATAATCAGAGTATAAACCAGAAAATCCGACAAGGTCAAAGGCAATTACTTAAATAAACTTCGTAGTTCCCACGGGAAGAAATGAAGACAAAGCAATAAGACTTAATGTCCAAACTATCCTAAAATATCCTGTTGACAAAAACGCGCTCCTACTTTGTGAAAATAATAATATACTTTTTATGATGTTTTCCTGATTGCGAATTCATAACTTCCCGTCGTCAACCCACAGCCCAAATGAGACTAGGTCCTCGGAACTTGTAGCCACGGATCTAAAGTACCTATCTACAACTTAAGACTCATCAACAAACATTTGTTTTATGTTATTTGTTTTGAACTTGAGGACTTACTCGTAGCGACCATTAGTGATTGGCCGATCAAAATGAGCGTAATTGTAGATCGCCCAAATAGAAGGATGGAAAGTAAAATTGTAATTATAGTTTTACATCTGCGGTTAAACAATGTCGTCCGTAAAATGGATTTATCCCGACCAATATTGACTCGCGTAAGTGCGGACGCACGCCCGTCGCGAGCGGTACTCGCTCGCGAATTTCATTGAACAAACCGTCCCCGCCTCTATTTTATTCGCGGTAGCGCGTCCGCGTCCAAGTTTAATCCGATATGGGCTTATAATGGATCGTCCTATATAAATTCATTCACATTTACATATAATATATAACCTAACCTAACCAAAAGGGAAATGACCTGCGCACTTCCTTCGAGTTTTATGGGAGTTGTTTGTATGTAGTAAACAAACTTGGGTTATAATAATGATGCTTGTGTAATTCAATTTACTTTTCTATCGTATTTTGATTTCTTAAGTCTTAATTTTAGTAAAGAAGTCGTTTTATGGACACGTACTTTATTTGATGGTTATCTTCGAACAGCGTAGTCGTGTATGACCTGTTAAAGGCGTTTGTCACGTAATCATGTGGGTTTATTCTGAGCATGTGCGGGTATGAGCGACGCGGCGCGTATAGGAATATGTACCACGAGCCTTGATAACATCTAGTTGCCACCATCCTGTCTCCCGAGTATTACATCACGACGCGTGTGCCTGAATTGCCAAACGGTCTATGAACGATTCACAACTTAATTAAACAGAATCAAATCTATCTTATCAAGTAATGACCTTGTGAATGGCCTTTTAAGAGCCTTGGTTGGCAATGCTTTATTTTGGTTTTGCAATTGATTTGCAATTTATGGCAATAGAAAGATTTAGTTGATAGAGGTTGCCAAGGCTCCCCTAAGAGGAAAAGCTGCGTAGCTGGAGTGACCTCCGCCATCTCCGGTGCCGCGCGTCACCGCGCGTGGTGACTCAGTCGCCAGCGATGTGTTGCATCCGTGCACTCAGGCCCTCTCTATATCGTGGAAATAGGATTCCATCCTTCTTTAGCTTCTGTGATTATTGTTATTGTTGTTGTCCAAAGGACAACAATTATAGGCTCACTATATTAGGTTCCGTAATTGGCGAAACGTCCATTATTTTTCAAATGAATAAAGATTAGAAAGGACAACACTGTCAGATTATATTAAACGTATTGCAAATCAGCCTAATTGATTAAATACATCGAAAGCGTGACCATCAAATATTGACCTTATGAGAGTTCACACAACCTCGGGGTCTAAAAGCCAGAATATTTATAGATTTGTATCTATTAATCACCACATTAAATTTACAGATCTAATTAATCTAATACATTGACAAAAGACCAGAATAAAAAATATAACTCGCCTCTTTCTTTAACCTTTTTCTTACATTACATGTAATGTTAGTCGGCACAAACGAGCAGACGGCACACCTATTGGTGAGTGATCACCGCCGCCCATGGACATCTAAAACACCCGAAGTAACAAGGAATAAGCCCTTTTCTTGAAGGTCACCAGGTCGTATTTGTTCGGAAACACTACCGATGACAGCTGGTTCAGTTTTGCTGTGTGCGGTAGGAAATGACGTGAGAAACGCACTCTAGTCGAAATAAACATACCTGATCGGTAGGTAAGATAGCGTGTTAATGTGACTCTCTACGGGGTAATAAGAGTACAAAGCACGTTATCACGAGCAATGTCTGAGTCGCGTGCGGCCCCAGCTGCCGGAGAACGTTAGTTTTATCCACGTTATTGAGTCAACTAGATATCAGGCAGTTTATTATCAGCGGACTTTATTGCGGAGAGAATAAATGAGTGGGCAGTATTATCAGCTTCCCGCTGCAACAGGACCTTCCCCCGGGAGCGGCAATAATCCGATATGAGAGGTGGATCTTCCTCCCCCCTTTGATGCGACTAATTGCCCTCGTCCTCGCATTCAGTTTCTATAAATAGTAATCCCCCCCCCCCCCCCCCCGCGCTGCACTCGACCCCGCTGCATTGCAACTCGATAGCTTTATATTCCCGGTAACGTCCCGGAGCTACAAAATAAACACGACGTTTAATAGGAGAGCTTGTCTCGATGTTTCATATTCATCAGAACTCATTACTTCTCAGGGTTATTTGCTTGCATCCTTTTAACAAGTGGTTGGATGCCATTTTATTTGTCATCGAATGAATGAATAAAGAACCTAAAGATATTTTTTAAATAAGTATTTTATGTGATAGGTGGCAGACGAGCAGACGGATCACCTGATGGTAAGTGATTGCCGCCGCTTATGAACACCCACGACACCAGTGGGGTCCACAAGTGCGCTGCAAACCTTTAAACCCCCCTTTCCCCGGATAGGACCTCCGGTACCCTCACCCACGCAGCGAAAGAGCAGTGCTGCTTCACGCCATAACTAACTTTTTTTCCTACGATTCGGATTTTACTGTTGTAAGAATTACTTTGAGGGCAGCCTATATCCAACTGTAAGTGTCTATTGGCTGTAATTCAAATTCAAATTCAAATTTCCTTATTGCAGACAACAAACATAGGTCCATGGCTTAGTACAATTATAAAAAAAAAAACTTAATAATAGGGTTAGTAAATATGTACTTAGATGGTTTTTATTTTATTTATTTAATAAAATAAAAACGAATAAATAATTTTTATTTATTTATGTAATGATGATGGATGATAAACTCAACATGACTTTTTTAATAGTATCTGGGATGGGGTATTATAAAATAAAATTTTAAAGACAGAACTGAAGGAGACTGAAGATAACTGTTTTAGATCTTGCCAAATTTTGATTCACTCCCACAAATACAGCGTCTTTCTAGATAATTATTCTTTAACTACCCCTCATCTTAGCGTGTAATTCCCGGTTGCGTCCATAGTGTCGCTCTATAGCCCAGGGTACGCTTAGACCATTATTCAGGATTTGGGGAGTCTGGTAATGACAATGAAGCGACTGCCGTCTGACTTTCGCAACCCTTTAATTACCTATTATTCTTTAATTATATTGCACAAAAACAAAATACAGTTATGGGTTGCAATCACAAAAAATAGTACAACAAGGCGGTTTTATCCCTTGTATAGTGATACTACTTTCTTATTACATCTTAAATATAGGAAAACGTTTCTAATGTACCTAAACTCAGCTTCATTTTTCCTTAGCCAGCAGCCAACTAATTTTGAAACATATATCATCCCTAACTGCAAAGATTGGCTATAAAATAATCGCTTTAATAAGTGTAGGGCGATGATGGTCCGCATTACCGGCATCAGGCGATAATTGATTTAGCCGCGCAATATCGTTGGCATGGTAATAATGTTGGGTGGTTGATTTACTGGCCACTGCGCAGGGCTGGCTCCTACACGCTAGACGAACTAATTAGTGCGCTTCGATCTGTTTTTAGTCATTCAAATGTATGACGATTTGTACAAGTCCTAGTACTAGTACAAGCCTATGCAAATAAAGAATTATTTGGGTTGAGTTTGAGTTTATGTGATAGCTGGTAGAAAAGCAGACGGCACCTCATGGTCAGTGATTATCGCCGCCCATGACACACCACAGACGCTGGACGTCTGCGAGGCTGTGGTATCACTACGGTCAAGCCGGAAGCCTATATATTAATGCCAGAGCTTGGCTCTCCCGCGACAGCTCTTTGCTGGTTTCCATCTGATTAATACCATGAAAGAGGGTGATTCTCATTTTTTGATAGTTTTAACAAACTACTGGACCGATTAGGAAATCCTTCCACCAATATGAAGCTGTCTTTAAGGTTATATTTACTACGGGAACAGATTCTATTCTTATGGGGAAATTAAAGCTGTCTAAAATGGAGAGATTTTGCTGAGTAGTGGATTGCAAATTTCAATTAATTTCCCTATTGCGCTAAAATGAAAATGATTCTTTGCTATCAATTATATAAATCCTGCTCATTGCAAGTACTAGAAACACTACTTTGTTAAAACTCAATGCGCATTAGATTGAGCTGATGAGGTGACAATGTGTTCCGGCGACGCATTCCTGTCGCGTGTCGCGTGGTGACGCCGCGTATGCCAACAATGCACTCCACGAGAACGCATCCGACACCAATTACGAGTCACTATCAGTAAACTTGCATTCCTTAAATAGCTGTTGTTGGGTCAAGGGTCAAAACTCTACTCACAGACATAGAAGAAACGCATGGGATAGGTGTTATGAACTTATCCGTCTACGATATGATTCGTAAATCAATTCTATTATTCGTCTAAAGTAGTGATTTATTCCAGTGCAATTTCAGCTGCGAGCGATCTTAGCTCAGTGGCTCAGAACGCGCTATCCATACGGGGGTCGTGGTTCAAATCCGAACATACACCTCTGGATTTTTCTCGACGGTGAAGGAAACCATCGTGAGGAAACCTCCACGTTTCGGATAGTTTCTGAAACGGGTAACCATGATTATATATTGGTCTGGTTCCCCTGTTAAAGGGTTGCGAAGGTCAGACGGCAGTCGTTTTATTGTAATTACCAGACTCCTAAAATTCTGAATCATAGTCCAAGCGTTCCTGGGCTCCAGAGCGACAGCTTTGGACGCAACCAGGAATTAACGTTAAAATGAAGGCAGTTAAGCTGCAAAAATAAAGCCGCGATCACGGGAGCGCAGACGGAGCACTCTCTCCATTACGTACAGAGCGGCCATTTGAGATACCCAGCACTAGCCGCTACGCAAGCTCGCCATTAATTGCAGCTATGTACAATGGAATCCGCCACAAAAAGTGTTTTATCAGCGGCGTTCACGAAAAATGGCAGCATTCCGCTCTGATTAAAAGCCGAGGAGTCTCCGAGCCTCCCCCTCCCCCCAGTGATTGCAGGACCCGCGACCGCCATCCATCACGCCCGCCGCCACGCACTGTGACAACTAGACTTGTACCCAGCAAATACTATAGTTTATTACCTAAACTTTTTGAGAGACAAATAAGTAGAGTAACCAGATCAGACGATGCTACAATTTCTGGCCTCGCCGCGTTCATTCATAATGGCGATAAACCTTCTCACGCGTCTCGAACGAAGCTACGAGTAATCTGTTTAAAAAGATTTTATGCTATGGATATACATTCAATTTGAACGATATTGTACTTACGGCCGATTTGACTAATCTTATTTCGATTCTAAATCTACGTTATAGCGCTGTCACTCCTATATAAATCTGACGTTATACCATAGATTTATCCACGGATAGTTAGTGGTCGTATTGAGCCTTAGATCGAAAGATACTTATGCAAAAAAAAATCTACAGAACTTCAGGCTATGGTTACTGGTAAATGCAATCTCCTATCTGTCTATCCTGGAATCTCTGGTAATCAAATAGATAGTTGAAACACCCTATGACTTTAGAGCATTTAGTATTCATATGGAAGCCCTATACAGATAGCCAGGAATGGGTTTATTTACGTATTTAAAGCATTCCTAACACCTATTACGACAAATGTGACATCAGCGCTGAAGGAATTGTTATTACAACGACGACATTTGACGATTTTAATACGAACTTCTAACCCTGGTTTTAACCCCTGGGTTGAATTTTTTTTTTAAATCTATGGAAAAAAACGGTTTTGTTGCACTTTTGTCCTTAGATTTTATTAGACGTGGATAGTAGCGAGATGTCTTAATATAGGTACATACATATTTTCATCGTATCACATCTCACATTTCGAGGCAGAACCCCTATTTTATTGGACCATTATAAAGATCCTACATACGGAAGGATGATCACGACCATACTGGCAAGAGTGTATCGACTAATAAGAAGAACGTACAGAACTCCTCGGAGGGCGAGCCCTAGGCTTTTTAGTTAGAGGAAGTTGGTATCCTAATAATGAAATATCTAGGTACTACATAAGGTAATTACTAATTTGGCCTTCTTCCTCATCATAGCGTGTAATTCTACTATCTGTTTAGATAGTAGAATTACACGCTATGATGATATGACCATGATGCTATGATGATATGACTATCGTTTCATGACCATGATCTAGGATTCGGGGATTCTGGTAATTACAACGAAGCGACTGCTGTCTGACCTTCGCAACCCCTTAACAGGGGAACCAGACTAACTAAATCAATTTCAGAACACGGCACGTGCACGTTTCAGAAAGTATCTGCAACGTGCAGGTATCCTCACGATGTTTTCTAGACCTGGCAAAAACGTATCTTTCAAAAGATTGGAACATTTGCAGCTGGAGCAGTGAAGATATGCGGAATCACTCCGCTCATTTGCATCATTCGGCGCACTCGGATCATTCGGCCCATCGGATTATTCACTCTGACTCGAGATCCATTTGAGTCGAATGATAAATTCGGAGCAAAAATTAGAGGTTCGGGACAGTGTATCATCTGGCTGAGTCGGATCACTGATTCGTTTCAAGTAAAGAGTTACACACGTCCTAATATTTACCCTCGCCGCCGTGCTGATGGTAGAAATAGGTATAGTATAATTTGAATGGAACACCGAGCATAGTCCGCTCCCACCTCAACCGCATTACAACTTGGGTTACTTGGTAGGTATGTAGCTACACTAGTCTACCTACCCATGCGTAGGTATGTATGTAGGTATATCCTTACTTCCCGCGACTGGTTACTTCTAACTTCCCGATTTTCTGTTTACTTTCAGGATTGAGGCGGAAAAGTTCAGGATTACTGACAACTTTGTACTGTTTTTATGCAGTTCGCGTGAGGCCACAGACTGCCACATCTAATTGAGATAGATAGATAGATATTCTTTATTGCACGAAAACAAAAATACAAGTATGATTCAACAACAACGACGTCAGGTGATTCGTCTGTACAATAAGGCTAAACGGCTTTTTACTGTTGGGACAATATCGCTTTCGATATTTTACAAAAACTTGAACAATAATTATACATCGTGGGAGAGCCACGCTTCGGGATGAATGGGCCGGCTTGACCGGAGTGCCATGGTGTCACGGCCTCACAGAACACGGGCGTTAAACAGCGTCTCCGCTGTGTTTCGCGTAAGTGAGGGGTTTAAAGGTTGGCAGCGCACTTGTGACTCTACGGGTATTGCATGTGTCCGTGGGCGGCGGCAATTGCTAACTTCAGGTGATCTGTATGCTCGTCTGCCACCTATCACATAAAAAAAACTGAGGTAGTTGAATAAAAACAGTGCAACAGTCTCAATTAATAATTATGTGAGTACGAGTATATATTATAATGCAATAAATGATGATTATGATTAATGCCTTTCCTACACTCTATCAAACGTCGTCTACGTAAGTCCAGACTCGATTTCAAAAGTTTATTTGTCTACAGAAAAAACATAAGCATCGATCCCGAGACCTTGCGCCAGTGAACTAATAGAATAGGTCACTACTCTGCCAGCCACTGACTGGAGCCAGTGGACGTCCCTGCAAAAGACATCAACGCGCCGCCATCAGCGTCAATCATGCGCCCGCGCCGGTGTCGCGCTACGTTCACTACGGGAGCGCGATCGTATCTCACTTTATGAATTTGAATTTTAATCTGAAGGAAAGGAAAGCAATGAAGCAATGTCACTGTCATAGTCCTGTGTAGACCATGCACTTGACGAGGAGAACGTAAATAAAGCAATAGTTTACAGAGTGAACATCATTTGAAAGCAGACACACACAGGCGGGGCAGGGCACGTTGACTTTCTGATAAATCCTATGGAATACAGAAAGATGGAAGGTCAACCATTGGCGATTGGTCAGTGAGTATCCACATAGATTGATCAGGGTTCATCCGGTCAATTACATTGTGCATTGGCCTGCAGTTTAAAGAAAAAGAAAATTAATGAAAAATATGCTTACAACGAGAGCAGATTCTCATGCAGCGGTGGCAGGCGGCGCAACCCTGCTCCACGGCACTCCAGGCGTGTGCCGCCGTCGCCGCACGCGCAGCCCGCCATGCCGCCGGGCAGCCCCGGCAGGCCGCCGGGCGCGCCGGGCGGGCCGGGCGTCGGGCACGTGGCCGCCGCCGCCACCGCGACCACGGCCGCCACCAGCAGCGCCCGCGCCATCGGCGCCCGGCTCACCTCGCGCGCGTGCCGCCTCGCCGCGCGCCCCGACCGCCCCCCACACCGGCCATCGCCACCAGCGACCACCAGCACCCACCGCACTCCAACACACAACACTTTTAATGCCCTACCCGCAAAATTGTTAATAATTTCTACTGAAACGAATTCTTCTCGCCTGCACAGAACTAGAGCACACGCAGTGTGATACCTAAAGCTAAGTAACTATTAGTAAAGTTGCACCGTGTATGTGACCGCGCGTAAATAAATGTCATTCGAGATCGGCGCGGCGCGTGCTCGCGCGGGCGAAGCGTCAGGACAGCCGTGCGCGCACGGGCTCGGCGCGGGGCGGACTGACGCGCGGCGCTTCCGTCGCGGAGCGCTCCCGTCACTCAGAGACGCCAGCGAGTCTACCAGCCACTTTCAGACTAATCTATGATACTAATTTATTTTATTTTTATATCAAATTTCATGACACCATTCTTAATTTTAAATTTATTCTATATTGCATAACATATTGACAGAAACTTAGTAAGTCTACCTAATTATTTTTCTGAAACAGTTAATTTCACCCCGATAAAATAATTCCTGGGACCAAATTAAGACGCGCACTTTTTTTTGTCAAAAACTAAATATTGAATTAAAATTATGCCATGAACTACAAAGTTTTTATGCTAAAACCCGTCTCCAGTAAAAACCCAATATTTTTTATAAGCTCTACTAACCATAAAAAAAATATCTGAATTTTAAGGCCACATAATCTGCAGCGTTCTTTATTTAAATCCATATTTTTTGTTTACAATGCGTGTGAATTATTATTTTAACACTTGGCTGCATAAAGTTAAATAACTTTGGCTATGCTAGAAAATTAAAAACTGGCGCGTAAAAAGTTTTTCTGCCAGATTGTTCGACTGCGTTCATAGATTAAGTAAATAATTTGAAATAAAAGTGAAATAACTTAGATTTCTTGTGATAATTTTACAGTTACGATATTCAAGAGGAGTTATAGTGTAGAGAGAAAGATGGCACAAATAAATTTATTGATAATCGAAGTGGCTATCAATCATGGTATCAGAATAGGTACTGAGCAAGATTGCAGACACGAGCAAATCCGAGAGGATTTTTTAGGGTTAGTAATTATTATTTTAATTAAATAAAGTCCTCAACCCTCCGTACGTACATACTTAAAATATTAATTCGTCAAGTATGTATGAACCAATATTTTAGGTAATGAATATCCCCCATGGCTTGTAAAATTTCAAGGTAGTCTTTGTTTTTGAAAAGGCTAATAGGGAAGAAGTTTAGTATTATTTACGTTTAGTGTAAATTTCGTTAAATAGACAAATGGGAGTATGTGTAACGTAATTCATTTACATATGTATTATGGTACAACTAAAGTTATAGTACTACCCTCGGGTATTTTGCGATGCGCCACTGAGTGATGAGGTAATGCTTAAATATACACAGCTACATACCTAGTCTATGATGAATTCTATTTATTAGGCACCGAAGAAGTGAGAAACCTGATGGCGGTGAGCGCTCATGACTCATGAATCCTGTACTCCTGAGGAGATGCAGTCCACAGCCCGTTGATATAAAGACATTATTAGCCAAACAATGAAAAATAGGTACGTATTTACCTGGTAGGTAAATATTAAATTAAACAGCAATGACCGATAACAGAAAAACTGTAATTTTATTGGAATTGAATTGTTATTTTAATGTATACCGTTATTAAATATTTGCACGCTTCTTAACTTAAGCAAACTTCAGTGATACTAAATAACATTGTAACATCACATTATGTACCTGAAATTATGCAAATAAAGTATTCTGATTCTGATTCTGATAATATATTACTTTCAAAAATAGGACTGTTTTGGGGGAGGTTTATATTTAATTTTCGATTTGCTTAAAAACGTGACTCCATTTCGGTTCGCATAAAGCTCGATATTTTTATGTTTGTAGGTGAGTGATTCTTCGAGATGTGACTTTGATGGCCGTCTTCAAATCTACTCCAAACAAACAAACAAACATTTATTTTCTAGAAATACATGATACATAAGATCTTAAGTAGAATTTAAGTATCTAGTGTTTGTATTTCGCTTGCGCAAGCCTGCAAATATTATAGTGTATACCTACAAGTATACCATATTAAAAAGTAAGTACCCTTTGAAGTAAACATAATGAGCGAGGTTAAATTCATAGTTAAAGTCATAGAGTAAGGCACAGACTACTATTGTAACTCCTCCGAAATTGACACCAGAATTTTAATATACACGTAAACGTTATATTCTTTAAGGGAAAGGTCTTTTATTTATTCAGAATATTTTAAGATTCTGGTGTCCATTTCGGAGTAATATTAGTTTTGAGGACGGCCACGAAAGTCAAATCTCGAAAAATCCCTTAGGTTTTCCTTGAACCCAGTCGCCATAACAGTTCAATTTTTTAACTTGAAACTTGACACGCTTCCTTATTAACTTTTTATATTATTTGCTACAGAACCGGTTGTTGAGAGATGAGTAGTGGTGCGAGTTTGAGCACAGGTTGAAATGGTCCGGCTCTGCTGACACCAGCCCCGACTATTAAGGTGAGACAAAGCCTAATTGACCCATCATTTCTGTTGTTATGATGTATTTTAATTCTAATTCCATAAGATTTTGTATTTGTATTCTCATAATCACATTGAAGTAGTTGACAAGATTTTTATTTATTAATTTCATGCAGTGACCCTGGCTCATTCGCCAAAGATCATGAGCATAGAGCATAGAATAAAATGTGGAGAGAAGTCACATCTCTATGTGTCATTTACCGCTTTTACCGTGGTGAGTGTTCCGAGGAGTTGTTTGAGTTAAGGTGACGTGAATCAATTTTTCGCGTCCAAAAAGGGAACCCAACATTTATGCATGGTTATTTAATAAATAGTATAAGTGTTTGCCGAGAAGCTGTAACCCCGAAATTGTTTAAAATAGATCCGGTTTAGTAGCTAAAAATTTAAATCGATTGGCGTCGCTAGTATGCCTTACCCGTCATCTTAATACCCGCTACTAAATTTCACCACCGTACTCGTTTACACGCCGTAAACTAGGATTCCACCCGTACCATCTGGATGGGTGGAGGTCCACCACCGTGCGCTTTACACGTCATTTTTTGCCACACACCTTCTCATTGTGGAATCAACTTCCCGCAGCGGTATTTCCGAACCGGTACGACATTAAGATTTTCAAGAAACGAGCCTATACCTTCCTAAAAGGTCGGCAACGCATCTCCACTCCCTCTGGTGTGGCTAATGTCTATACTCATACACTTACCATCAGGTGACTCGCTTGCTCGTTTGCCTCCCTTTCTCATCAAAAAATGGCATAGAGTAAAATGTAGGTATATCAGAAAGTCGTGATTTCGATTCTATCTCTGGACATGGACAAACATTCAGTGACTGGCCGGATGATTCATTTGATACCCTGCCTCATACGCCAAAGGTCGTGGGTTCCATCCACACCCTTTACAAACATTCGTGTGATGAACACTTTTGTTTTTCAGTGTCTGGGTGTAATTGTATATTTAAGTATATAATTGTAATTGCTCTGTTGTCTCATATCCGCAATGGTACAATGTATGTGATGTTGTATGAATGTATTATTATCATTGTTGAGGTGAATTTTTCTTTCTCGAAATATTTTTTTAAATATTTCGGTATTTTACGAGGGCGACACTGAAAGTTTTTAGAACTGGCAACCTTTAAGACGATGATTAAAAAAATAAGTTAAAAATTTGAAAATGGAACTCTTTGCCAATATTATTGTATGCATTTAATTCGATTCTCTTTTATTCCGATTTGGCGGCAAATTGAAAATAATCTTTAACAAGTGAGCTTGCGAATGAATTTAACGCGAGAAAATTTCCGTGCAATGTTTTTCTATGACTTTCGATGTCAAATAAGTCAACAAGAAATTTACGATAGACTTCGATTGGCCTTTCACGATGAAGCTCCATCTCGTGCCACTGTTTACAACTGGTTTAATGAGTTTAAACGTGCTCGCACTAATCTCACCGATGATTTGCGTGAGGGACGGCCATGTACGGCGACTACCGAAGATAACATCAGTGTTGTGCGACGTATGATAGAGGCCGACAAAAGAGTGACCTATCAGCAAGTTTAGGCATTGGTATGAGTGAAGTACACAAAATCATTCATGAACATTTAGGGGCCAGGAAGCTTTGTGCCCGGTGGATACCCCATAATTTGACGTCGTGTTGATTAGTGCCGCGAAATGGTTCAAAAATTTAACGGAGGTGACTCAATTGCTGTGTTTGATATACTAACAGGTGACGAAAGCTGGATTTATTGTTATGATCCTGAAACTAAAAGACAATCTGCTGAATGGGTGTTTCCATTCGAGGAGTTGCCAACTAAAGTGAAGAGAGGTCGCACCGTAGGAAAGAAGATGGTCGTCTCGTTCTTCGGAAGGACAGGTCATATCGCAACAGTTACCGCAGAGTGGTACACTAACAACTGTTTGCCACTTGTCTTGGAAAAAGTTCGGGAAAAACGATCTCGCAGTAGGATCCTGCTTCACCACGACAACGCCTCGCCGCACACCGCCAAGCAAACACTCGAGTATTCGGCGACGTCAGACGTAGAATTACTGGGTCACCCGCCATATAGCCCAGACCTCGCACCCTGCGATTTTTATTAATTTCCATAAATAAAAGAAAAACTAAAAGGAAAAACATTTCACGGACTCCGAAGAAGCAGTGGGTGCGTGTAATAAAAAGACCGTCGAAGAGACCCCTAAAGAAGAGTGGGCCAAGTGCTTTTCTCAGCGGTTTCATCGACATGCAGCGATGTATTGATGTAAAGGGACACTATTTTGAAAAGGTATAATAAAAGTAACAACTTGCTAAATTGTTCAGTTTTTGATATTCTAAGAACTTTCAGTGTCGCCCTCGTATTATTATTATTTTTGTTATCTATTTTTTAGACTCGATGTTTTTACCACATCGGTGTTAAGTGATAACCACGGGCCGAAGCCATGTGATTAACATATTATATAAAATTACTTGGATACTACTGATTCTGCTCCGTCTGTAGAAATTATTCAAGATACTTGCCTTCTGCAGCTGTATATAGATGTTGTCATGAAGATTTAATGTCCTGAGGGGACGTAGCTAACTGTATAGGTATAACACCTGTGGAGGAGAATACAATGGGGACTATGGTTACTTTTCTGAGATGCACCATATGTGCTATTTCATCTTTTAATTCAATGTATTTTGTTAGTTTTTCTTTATTGTTTTTTGTATTAGGATACACATAATTGTGTGTTTGGTACGGCGATATGAATTAAATGTGCAGTTTTGTAAATTTTATTTATTAGTTATGTCAGGCCTGTTGAGGTGAATGGTTTTATCTGTAAGTATGGCTCTATCGTAGTACAGTTTGTGTGTGGTTTTCTAATATTATTATTATTAATGTGATGGACACTAAATTGTATCTGTTCAGTGTCGAGTTAGGTGTAATGTATTTAAGTAATTCTTCTGTTTTTTTCTCATATTCCTTAACACAATTGCTTAAGCGACTTAGTACGGAATCAGGTCATAGTATCAAACAGAAACAGAAGCGTTATTTATTTGCATAATGCCTACACGATTACAAAGGTCTTACAAAAAAGGTGCTGTAAAATGAAATACAGGATTCCTGCATTATTGCAGCTGAGTTCCACGAGGCGGGCCCACCAGAGTGTAGCACACAACGCTTGGCTCCCTACGCGCCGGCACCGCGGCACCGAGCACTCCCCCGACTCGCAAATACGGACCGTGCTGTATCCCGTTGCAATGGCTGCGCGTTGGTGACCCGTTATTTTGGAGGAACGTAACATTTTCTGGTAAGTCAGTTTGTTTGTTACTAGCGGCCTACCCCGGCTTCGCACGGGTGCAATATTATGCAGGTAACTAGTGGCCCGCTTTTCTTCATTCATTCGTTTCTCAAACAGAATCAATAGATGGCGCTTGGCAATATTTCGAGGCGCGGCGGCATTTTAAATTTGTATAATATCTTCGAAACTACTCATTTAAATTGCATGCTGTAAAGGACCATATTGATCGATAGTAAATGTACAACGTATTTAAGGTACTCAATTGGATAAGAATGATTACTGTATTGCTAAATACATAGTTCTTCATAAATAAGCCTATTTTTCTCGTAAATAGTAAAAAATGGCTATTGTGGTTATCCCTTGGAGATAGACATACCATCGCGGAAGTTTTGTAGTACTTTTTGAAGTGAATAACACTGTATTATTGACTTTGTTATATTATTATGCAGTGTCGTGTTGAAGAATGGCAACTAACTAAGTTTTGTGTCTTGCGCGGTGTAACATTATAATTTTCGATGGCTTGAGTCTATTTGAGAGAGAGGAGTCAAGCGGTTACTATTAAAGGTTTTTGCTCTACTTTTGTTCCTGTCTCTTTGGCCGTACCCCAAGGATCTCACCTCGGTTCCTCTTCTATTTAATTATTTCATAAATGACTTGGTTTCGAGTTTCAATACTGCTAGAAGTTACTTATTTATGCTGACGATATATATGAAAATTTTGTAAGAAGATAGATCACGTGAGACTGCATACAATTGCATGTGACCTTAATAAATTTTAGTTTATTGTAAAAGAAATGTCTTGCTACTTAATTCTAAAAAAATGTAATATAATCTCTTTCACTCGAAAATCCAAAACCTATATTTGTGACTATCACAATGGCAACCACAAAAACGACAAGGATACACGAGGGAAAGTCTTGGAGTTTATTTAGATTATAAATTGACCTTTAATAGACATATTGACTATGTAACTGTAAAGTTATACGCATGCTTGTTTGTGATCAGAATTGCGAAGGATTTCAGGCTGTGCTAACACTGATACTTTGTACAACTCATTTGTTCGATCAATTTTGGAATAAGCCGCAACTGTGTGGAGTCCTCATTACAAGGTTGGTGTTGATGCTATAGAAAAAGATCCACAGGAAAGTGGTTAAGCACCTCGGTTACAAGGCTTTACGTTATAATCAAATAACACCGACCATTCCTTCATTAGTCCATCGTCGTCAGGAGAGAGATCAAGTGTTCCTATTAAGATCCTAAAGGATCATGTAGATAGCCCATTTCTACTTCAAAAATATCTTTTTGAGATGCCCTCGGACGGGTTCACGCTCCCAGAATTTGTTTTGTCCTCCAACATCCAAAACTAATTATGCTAGGAATTCATTTTTATCTAGAGCATGTACCTCATATAATAGTGACTTTAAAGACATCGATCTATTTAATATTAATAATGTGTGCACTTACAAAAGGCAAATAAGAGAAAAGTTACTTTCATGAGTGGATAGCTCGTCTTGATTTTTTTTTTTGACTTAATTTGACTTAATCGATTTCAACCTTTATGTTTTTATTAATTATGCTTTTTTATTATTATTAATTTTGACATTTATATATTATAATCATCTCAATGTAGGTGTAGGTGGTTTGTAAGTGTAATTTGTTCTTTTATTTAATTTTAGTTATAGCTTTGAAATTACTTGAATTTTTATATTGTATTTTGACTGTTATTATTTATTTAACTATTATTATTCGTCTATTTTTTTGTTTTTTGCATTTATTTTATAATTTTACGTTTGACATGTAATTTTCGGTGGAAACTTTGCTGATTTGTGTACTAAGTATTTAATTGTGTAAATTATTCAAAATTACTAAATTGTTTGTTTCCCAAATAAATAAATAAATAAATAAATTTATACAAATTAGAATACTTAACGGCTATGTAGAACAGCCACCTTCGAGAATCAGTCAGGGAGACGATTAAATCAAAAATCATAAATCATCTTATTTGGCTTAGGTTTGGTGACACTTAAAATTTTCCGGTTTTGTCGGTTATTTTACCGAAAATTTCATAAGTCTTATTTTGACGAGATAACGTCGGATTCGGTTGAATCTACCCATAAATACCCAAACAGATCGATTTGGGTCAGGTTTGGTGACACTTAATATTTTCCGGTTTTGTCGGTTATTTTACCGAAAATTTCATAAGTCTTATTTTGACGAGATAACGTCGGATTCGGTTAAATCTACCCCAAAATACCCAAACCCATCGATTTAGGGTTAGGTTTGGTGACACTTGAAATTTTCCGTTTTTCGGTTATTTTACCGAAAATTTCATAAGTCTTATTTTGACGAGATAACGTCGGATTCGGTTAAATCTACCCCAAAATACCCAAACCCATCGATTTGGGTTAGGTTTGGTGACACTTGAAATTTTCCGTTTTTTCGGTTATTTTACCGAAAATTTCATAAGTCCTATTTTGACGAGATAACGTCGGATTCGGTTAAATCTACTCCAAAATACCCTAATCCACCGATTTGGGTTAGGTTTGGTGACACTTGAAATTTTCCGTTTTTTCGGTTATTTTACCGAAAATTTCATAAGTCTTATTTTGACGAGATAACGTCGGATTCGGTTAAATCTACCCCAAAATACCCAAACCCATCGATTTGGGTTAGGTTTGGTGACACTTGAAATTTTCCGTTTTTTCGGTTATTTGACCGAAAATTTCATAAGTCTTATTTTGACGAGATAACGTCGGATTCGGTTAAATCTACTCCAAAATACCCTAATCCACCGATTTGGGTTAGGTTTGGTGACACTTAAATTTTCCGTTTTGTCGGTTATTTTACCGAAAATTTCATAAGTCTTATTTTGACGAGATAACATCGGATTCGGTTAAATCTACCCAGAAATACCCAAGCCCATCGATTTGGGTTAGGTTTGGTGACACTTGAAATTTTCCGTTTTTTCGGTTATTTTACCGAAAATTTCATAAGTCTTATTTTGACGAGATAACGTCGGATTCGGTTGCAATCTACCCCAAAATACCCAAACCCATCGATTTGGGTTGGGTTTGGTGACACTTAAAATTTTCCGTTTTTTCGGTTATTTTACCGAAAATTTCATAAGTCTTATTTTGACGAGATAACGTCGGATTCGGTTAAATCTACTCCAAAATACCCAAACCCATAGATTTGGGTTAGGTATGGTGACACTTAAAATTTTCCGTTTTTTCGGTTATTTTACCGAAAATTTCATAAGTCTTATTTTGACGAGATAACGTCGGATTCGGTTAAATCTACCCCAAAATACCCAAACCCATCGATTTGGGTTAGGTTTGGTGACACTTGAAATTTTCCGTTTTTTCGGTTATTTTACCGAAAATTTCATAAGTCTTATTTTGACGAGATAACATCGGATTCGGTTAAATCTACCCAGAAATACCCAAGCCCATCGATTTGGGTTAGGTTTGGTGACACTTGAAATTTTCCGTTTTTTCGGTTATTTTACCGAAAATTTCATAACGTCTTATTTTGACGAGATAACGTCGGATTCGGTTAAATCTACCCCAAAATACCCAAACCCATAGATTTGGGTTAGGTTTGGTGACACTTAAAATTTTCCGTTTTTTCGGTTATTTTACCGAAAATTTCATAAGTCTTATTTTGACGAGATAACGTCGGATTCGGTTAAATCTACCCCAAAATACCCAAACCCATCGATTTAGGTTAGGTTTGGTGACACTTGAAATTTTCCGTTTTTTCGGTTATTTTACCGAAAATTTCATAAGTCTTATTTTGACGAGATAACGTCGGATTCGGTTAAATCTACCCCAAAATACCCAAACCCATCGATTTGGGTTAGGTTTGGTGACACTTAAAATTTTCCGTTTTTTCGGTTATTTTACCGAAAATTTCATAAGTCTTATTTTGACGAGATAACGTCGGATTCGGTTAAATCTACTCCAAAATACCCTAATCCACCGATTTGGGTTAGGTTTGGTGACACTTAAATTTTCCGTTTTTTTCGGTTATTTTACCGAAAATTTCATAAGTCTTATTTTGACGAGATAACGTCGGATTCGGTTAAATCTACCCCAAAATACCCAAACCCATCGATTTGGGTTAGGTTTGGTGACACTTGAAATTTTCCGTTTTTTCGGTTATTTTACCGAAAATTTCATAAGTCTTATTTTGACGAGATAACAGTCGGATTCGGTTAAATCTACCCAGAAATACCCAAGCCCATCGATTTGGGTTAGGTTTGGTGACACTTGAAATTTTCCGTTTTTTCGGTTATTTTACCGAAAATTTCATAAGTCTTATTTTGACGAGATAACGTCGGATTCGGTTAAATCTACTCCAAAATACCCTAATCCACCGATTTGGGTTAGGTTTGGTGACACTTAAAATTTTCCGATTTTTCAGCTATTTTACCGAAAATTTCATAAGTCTTATTTTGACGAGATAACATCGGATTCGGTTAAATCTACCCAGAAATACCCAAGCCCATCGATTTGGGTTAGGTTTGGTGACACTTGAAATTTTCCGTTTTTTCGGTTATTTTACCGAAAATTTCATAAGTCTTATTTTGACGAGATAACGTCGGATTCGGTTAAATCTACTCCCAAAATACCACTAATCCACCGATTTGGGTTAGGTTTGGTGACACTTAAAATTTTCCGTTTTTTTCGGTTATTTTACCGAAAATTTCATAAGTCTTATTTTGACGAGATAACGTCGGATTCGGTTAAATCTACTCCAAAATACCCATAATCCACCGATTTAGGTTAGGTTTGGTGACACTTAAAATTTTCCGTTTTTTCGGTTATTTTACCGAAAATTTCATAAGTCTTATTTTGACGAGATAACGTCGGATTCGGTTAAATCTACCCAGAAATACCCAAGCCCATCGATTTGGGTTAGGTTTGGTGACACTTAAATTTTCCGTTTTTTCGGTTATTTTACCGAAAATTTCATAAGTCTTATTTTGACGAGATAACGTCGGATTCGGTTAAATCTACTCCAAAATACCCTAATCCACCGATTTGGGTTAGGTTTGGTGACACTTAAAATTTTCCGATTTTTCAGCTTATTTTACCGAAATTTCATAAGTCTTATTTTGACGAGATAACGTCGGATTCGGTTAATCTACCCAAAATACCCAAACCCATCGATTTGGGTTAGGTTTGGTGACACTTAAATTTTCCGTTTTTTCGGTTATTTTACCGAAAATTTCATAAAGTCTTATTTTGACGAGATAACGTCGGATTCGGTTAAATCTACTCCAAAATACACTAATCCACCGATTTGGGTTAGGTTTGGTGACACTTGAAATTTTCCGTTTTTTTCGGTTATTTGACCGAAAATTTCATAAGTCTTATTTTGACGAGATAACGTCGGATTCGGTTAAATCTACCCCAAAATACCCAAACCCATCGATTTGGGTTAGGTTTGGTGACACTTGAAATTTTCCGTTTTTTCGGTTATTTGACCAAAAATTTCATAAGTTTTATTTTGACGAGATAATATCGGATTCGGTTAAATCTACCCAGAAATACCCAAGCCCATCGATTTGGGTTAGGTTTGGTGACACTTGAAATTTTCCGTTTTTTCGGTTATTTTACCGAAAATTTCATAAGTCTTATTTTGACGAGATAACGTCGGATTCGGTTAAATCTACTCCAAAATACCCTAATCCACCGATTTGGGTTAGGTTTGGTGACACTTAAAATTTTCCGATTTTTCAGCTATTTTACCGAAAATTTCATAAGTCTTATTTTGACGAGATAACATCGGATTCGGTTAAATCTACCCAGAAATACCCAAGCCCATCGATTTGGGTTAGGTTTGGTGACACTTGAAATTTTCCGTTTTTTCGGTTATTTTACCGAAAATTTCATAAGTCTTATTTTGACGAGATAACGTCGGATTCGGTTAAATCTACTCCAAAATACACTAATCCACCGATTTGGGTTAGGTTTGGTGACACTTAAAATTTTCCGTTTTTTTCGGTTATTTTACCGAAAATTTCATAAGTCTTATTTTGACGAGATAACGTCGGATTCGGTTAAATCTACTCCAAAATACAATAATCCACCGATTTTGGTTAGGTTTGGTGACACTTAAAATTTTCCGTTTTTTCGGTTATTTTACCGAAAATTTCATAAGTCTTATTTTGACGAGATAACATCGGATTCGGTTAAATCTACCCAGAAATACCCAAGCCCATCGATTTGGGTTAGGTTTGGTGACACTTGAAATTTTCCGTTTTTTCGGTTATTTTACCGAAAATTTCATAAGTCTTATTTTGACGAGATAACGTCGGATTCAGTTGCATCTACCTCAAAATACCCAAACCCATCGATTTGGGTTGGGTTTGGTGACACTTAAAATTTTCCGTTTTTTCGGTTATTTTACCGAAAATTTCATAAGTCTTATTTTGACGAGATAACATCGGATTCGGTTAAATCTACCCAGAAATACCCAAGCCCATCGATTTGGGTTAGGTTTGGTGACACTTGAAATTTTCCGTTTTTTCGGTTATTTTACCGAAAATTTCATAAGTCTTATTTTGCCGAGATAACGTCGGATTCGGTTAAATCTACTCCAAAATACCCTAATCCACCGATTTGGGTTAGGTTTGGTGACACTTAAAATTTTCCGATTTTTCGGCTATTTTACCGAAAATTTCATAAGTCTTATTTTGACGAGATAACATCGGATTCGGTTAAATCTACCCAGAAATACCCAAGCCCATCGATTTGGGTTAGGTTTGGTGACACTTCAAATTTTCCGTTTTTTCGGTTATTTTACCGAAAATTTCATAAGTCTTATTTTGACGAGATAACGTCGGATTCGGTTAAATCTACTCCAAAATACACTAATCCACCGATTTGGGTTAGGTTTGGTGAAACTTAAAATTTTCCGTTTTTGATGAATAAAACGCAAGGATAACTGACTGAATGTATATATTAGAGATTAATTACTTTAAATTATGTACGAGCGCGTAAAGGGAGGACGGTATTTGACAGAGAGAGTAATATGACAGCACGTTTTAGGCGGGAGATTTGTCGCTACGATATGGTTGCGTTCATATCCATCTCAACATCCTCTCCTGGACGCAAACCCATTAGGCTGGAGAGCGCAGCATGCTTCGGACGATGCAAAGCCTTTGTGAGTGCATCAGCTACCATGTCCTCACTCTTCACATACTTCACAGAAACTAGTTTATTGGAGATCTTCTCTCTGATAAAGTGATAGCGGACATCTATATGTTTGCTTCTAGATCGATATCCTTCGGTACCTGCAAGACTGATGGCACTCTGATTATCACAGTATATTAACATAGATGTACCTGCTAAATTAGGCCAAAACTCTTGCTCCAATTGTTTTAGCCATAGAGCTTCTTGAATTGATGTGGCTAAAGACATGTATTCTGCCTCAGTGGTAGAAAGTGCTATTGTTTGTTGCCTTTTACAGCACCAACTGATGGCAGCGCCCTGAAAAAGAAATACATATCCTGTGCAGGATCTTCTGTCTTCTGAGTTGCTTGCCCAGTCTGCATCGCAGTAGCCAATAACATTTTCATTATTTGGTGTGAATTTTAATGTGTAATTTATTGTAGCTTTTAAGTATCTAAGTATTCTTTTCAGTGCAGACCAGTGTTGTGATGTAGGCATATTATTGAATCGGCTCAGCATGTTGACTACATATGAGATGTCAGGTCTTGTCGACTGTGATAAATAAAGGAGACAGCCAATGACCTCTTGATAAGGCTTGTCTTTCAATATTTCATCTCCTTCTTTAGCTTTAACTAGTTGTAAGTTTACATCACATGGTGTCCATACAGGTTTGCATTCACTCATATTAAATCTGGCTAGTATTTTATGTATGTATATAGATTGATCAAGTATGATACTATTTTCTTCTTTTGTGATACGAAAACCAATACACTGCTTTGCCGTTCCCATGTCTTTCATATGAAAATTTTCTTTGAGTCTATTTTTCAATATTTCACCAGTGTTGACATTATTAAAGAAACAGAGTATGTCATCAACATATAAGGAGACAATAAGTATGTCTTTCTCATCTATAATCCTGTAATAGATGCATGGGTCCATTCTTGAGCGTGTCATTCCAATATCTAATAAAACATTATTAAGTTTTTGGTTCCAGAGTCTACTTGCCTGTTTTAGGCCATATATTGATTTATTTAAGTGGCAGACTTCTTCTCCTTGCTCGAAGTTAGGTGGTTGAGACATGTATATCTCCTGATCTATGTCCCCCTGAAGGAAGGCAGAGACAGCATCCATTTGATGAATTTTCAAATTGTATTTTGTTGCTAATCCTAGTAGGTATCTGATGGATGTATACCTAACAACAGGTGCGTACACATCATTGTAGTCTAGACCTTTCTTCTGTTGATATCCTTTTATAACCAAACGCGCCTTGTATTGCTTCACATTTCCATTTTCATCAATTTTTGTTTTGAAGACCCATTTACAGGGAATAACCTTCTTTCCATCAGGTAAGTTTACCATTTTCCAAGTATTGTTGTCCATTAACGATTTATATTCCACTTGCATGGCTTTAACCCACTCATCAGCCTTTTCACTTTTCAGTGCATCATCGAGACATTGAGGATCATCATTGAGTAAACTTGATGCAGATTCAACATTCATACACATGTACGATGTAGGACTTGCTTGATAAGTTTCCTGGCGACGACGAGATCTTAAGCGCATATCAAATTCTGGAGGAGTGTCAAAACTTTCACTTGGTATGTATGTTTCATCTAAATGATCATATTCTTCTGGAGTGCTTATACTGGAAACATCAGGTGGAGTCCTTGGTGAGGTTATATTGTCTTCAATTTCATTTGAATGCGGAAGTAAGGGTAAGTTAACCATTTCTTTATTTTCTAATTTTTCTTTGGTTTCTTGTAATTTATTACTTTCATTCATATTTGTTTTTGTTTCAGATGGAGCCGTTGAAGCAGACGGAGCTGATGGAGCAGACGATGTAGATGGAGATGTAAACACCATGTCTCGCTTAACAGTTTCTTCGAGAAATACAACATCTCTACTCACCAATGCTTTTTTACTTGTTGGATTAATAAATCTATATCCTTTAGTACAGTCTGAGTATCCCACAAATATCAGCTTTTGTGATTTTGCATCTAACTTTTGACGCTTTTCTTTTGGAATGTGCACCATAGCGCTACACCCGAACACGCGCATATGACTCAAATCAGGTTGCTTGCCAGTCCAAACTTCCTCGGGTGTGATGTCAGCGAGGGCACGTGTTGGTGAGCGGTTAATGATGTAAGCTGCCGTTGATACAGCTTCGGCCCAATAATCCTTCTGTAAATCCGAATTCAGCATCATACACTTAGCACGTTCAATTAGTGTTCGGTTCATACGTTCACTTAAACCATTTTGTTCAGGTGTGTATGGGTTCGAGGTCTGATGCAAAATCCCGTGCTTCTTAAGAAACAGATCAAAACTTCTATTTATATACTCCTTCCCATTGTCACTCCTTATAACCTTTATCTTCTTATCTTGTTCATTTTCAACACGGTTCTTGAACTCAATGAACTTTTCTAATACCTCAGCTTTACTTTTCATAAAATACACAAATACCTTCCGTGAAAAGTCATCAGTAAAAGTTGCAAAATACCTGGCACCTCCAAATGAAGAAACTTGCATCGGGCCACAAACGTCGGTGTGGACTAGCTCTAGCAGTTCACTTGCTCGGGAGCCATTAGTTGGAAATGGTTGCCTGGTTTGCTTGCCTTCTACACATGAAATGCAAATACAACTTTCCTTCTGCGGTGACAATTTTACACCTGTAGCACAGTTTGGTATTTTATTAATATCTTTAAAGTTTAAATGGCCCATCCGCTGGTGCCATAAGTATGTATTAGCCTCTGCTGCTGCTGTCATAGCAAATATTGTTTTATTGTTGGCATTTAATCTATATGTATCATTCATAAGGCTTGCACTGACTTGTATTTGTCCCTTCTGGTCACTTATAGAACATCCATTTTTATCAAAGTTAACTCTATAGCCACTTTTAATTATTTTACTGACTGATAATAGATTGGTTGATAATTCTGGTATATAAAGGACATTCCTCACCTGTATGTATTGGTTGCTCCCATCTGGAGTATGAACTGGTATTGACACATTCCCACAACTTTCAACTTTTAACACTTTATTGTCAGCAATCCTTATGTTGTGTACAGGTGGAGCAGTCTCATCCTCTAGCCACTCCCTATGCATAGTCATATGGGCTGACGCCCCAGAATCTACATACCAGTGATTATAATCATTTAACTTCATCGCTGAAAATGCTGCTATGAAACCACTATTTTCGCTGCTGCTTTTATTTTCTGCCTTATTCTTCTTATGCCAACAATTTTTGCTCATATGGCCATGTTTATTGCAATGAAAACACCGTGGCCCCTTTGACTTTGACTGCTGATTATTTTTTGCAGGAAACTTTTTTAAGTTTGAGTAAAATGCAGTAGTGTTAGGTTGTTTCACCTCTTGTAACAGTTTTGTTTTGATTAAATCGGCACTAATTTTTACTCCGGAACTCTCTATACCCATAATCATTGGATTATATTCTGAGGGCAATCCTGCTAACATCAACGTCCCGAGCCATTCATCATCTACTTGGAATGATATATTTCTTAATTTATGAGCTGCGGATAATATTTTATTCACGTAGTCCTCCACACTTGCGCTCGTGTCTAAACTAGTGTTTATGAGATCTTTCAGTAATCCAACCTTGCGAAGTAACCCAGAGTCCTGGAATGCTTTTGATAAATTTTTCCACACCTCCTTTGCTGTTGTGGCATCTTGTATGTGCACGTAGTTAATCGGGTCTACTAACAGTATGAGCTTCGACTTGGCTTTAACATCCTTTTTTTTGTCAATTGTACCTTCACTTTCGATACATTCCCAAAGTTCCTCATGTTGCAAGTAAGCTTTTACTGCGAAACTCCAACTTGACCAATTGTCTCGTCCAGTAAGCTTCTCAATGGATGCCAAGGAATTACTTGATGACATTTTTTATGCGTTTTAGCTGAAATAGCTGAAATAAAAAACCGGCGACCGCGAACTAATTTTGAGGTTATACTTTTTTGGAAAAAAACTTTGAAATACGCGAAACCTATTATTCTCAGGAGGCGCTGGGCCCATAACCTGATGAATAAAACGCAAGGATAACTGACTGAATGTATATATTATAGATTAATTACTTTAAATTATGTACGAGCGCGTAAAGGGAGGACGGTATTTGACAGAGAGAGTAATATGACAGCACGTTTTAGGCGGGAGATTTGTCGCTACGATATGGTTGCGTTCATATCCATCTCAACAGTTTTTTTCGGTTATTTTACCGAAAATTTCATAAGTCTTATTTTGACGAGATAACGTCGGATTCGGTTAAATCTACTCCAAAATACAATAATCCACCGATTTTGGTTAGGTTTGGTGACACTTAAAATTTTCCGTTTTTTCGGTTATTTTACCGAAAATTTCATAAGTCTTATTTTGACGAGATAACATCGGATTCGGTTAAATCTACCCAGAAATACCCAAGCCCATCGATTTGGGTTAGGTTTGGTGACACTTGAAATTTTCCGTTTTTTCGGTTATTTTACCGAAAATTTCATAAGTCTTATTTTGACGAGATAACGTCGGATTCAGTTGCATCTACCTCAAAATACCCAAACCATCGATTTGGGTTGGGTTTGGTGACACTTAAAATTTTCCGTTTTTTCGGTTATTTTACCGAAATTTTCATAAGTCTTATTTTGACGAGATAACATCGGATTCGGTAAATCTACCCAGAAATACCCAAGCCCATCGATTTGGGTTAGGTTTGGTGACACTTGAAATTTTCCGTTTTTTCGGTTATTTTACCGAAAATTTCATAAGTCTTATTTTGACGAGATAACGTCGGATTCGGTTAAATCTACTCCAAAATACCCTAATCCACCGATTTGGGTTAGGTTTGGTGACACTTAAAATTTTCCGTTTTTTCGGTTATTTTACCGAAAATTTCATAAGTCTTATTTTGACGAGATAACATCGGATTCGGTTAAATCTACCCAGAAATACCCAAGCCCATCGATTTTGGTTAGGTTTGGTGACACTTGAAATTTTCCGTTTTTTCGGTTATTTTACCGAAAATTTCATAAGTCTTATTTTGACGAGATAACGTCGGATTCGGTTAAATCTACCCCAAAATACCCAAACCCATCGATTTGGGTTAGGTTCGGTGACACTTAAAATTTTCCGTTTTTTCGGTTATTTTACCGAAAATTTCATAAATCCTATTTTGAAGAGATAACGTCGGATTCGGTTAAATCTACTCCAAAATACCCAAACCCATCGATTTGGGTTAGGTTTGGTGACACTTGAAATTTTCCGTTTTTTCGGTTATTTGACCGAAAATTTCATAAGTCTTATTTTGACGAGATAACGTCGGATTCGGTTAAATCTACCCAGAAATACCCAAGCCCATCGATTTTGGTTAGGTTTGGTGACACTTGAAATTTTCCGTTTTTTCGGTTATTTTACCGAAAATTTCATAAGTCTTATTTTGACGAGATAACATCGGATTCGGTTAAATCTACCCAGAAATACCCAAGCCCATCGATTTTGGTTAGGTTTGGTGACACTTGAAATTTTCCGTTTTTTCGGTTATTTTACCGAAAATTTCATAAGTTTTATTTTGACGAGATAACATCGGATTCGGTTTAAATCTACCCAGAAATACCCAAGCCCATCGATTTGGGTTAGGTTTGGTGACACTTGAAATTTTCCGTTTTTTCGGTTATTTTACCGAAAATTTCTTAGTCTTATTTTGCCGAGATAACGGTCGGATTCAGGTTAAATCTACTCCAAATACCCTAATCCACCGATTTGGGTTAGGTTGGGGTGACACTTAAATTTTCCGTTTTTTCGGCTTATTTTACCGAAAATTTCATAAGTCTTATTTTTGACGAGATAACATCGGATTCGGTTAATCTACCCAGAAATACCCAAGCCCAATCGATTTGGGTTAGGTTTGGTGACACTTGAAATTTTCCGTTTTTTCGGTTATTTTACCGAAAATTTCATAAGTCTTATTTGACGAGATAACGTCGGATTCGGTTAAATCTACCCCAGAAATACCAAGCCCATCGATTGGGTTAGGTTTGGTGACACTTGAAATTTTTCCGTTTTTTTCCGGTATTTTGACCGAAAAATTTTCATAAGTCTTATTTTGACGAGATAACGTCGGATTCGGTTAAATCTACTCCAAAATACCCTAATCCACCGATTTGGGTTAGGTTTGGTGACACTTGAAATTTTCCGTTTTTTTCGGTTATTTGACCGAAAATTCATAGTCTTATTTTGACGAGATAACGTCGGATTCGGTTAAATCTACTCCCAAAATACCCTAATCCCATCCGATTTGGGTTAGGTTTGGTGACACTTGAAATTTTCCGTTTTTTCGGTTATTTGACCGAAAATTTCATAAGTCTTATTTTGACGAGATACATCGGATTCGGTTTAAATCTACCCAGTAATACCCAAGCCCATCGATTTTGGGTAAGGTTTGGTGACACTTGAAATTTTCCGTTTTTTCGGTTTATTTGACCGAAAATTCATAAGTCTTATTTTGACGAGATAACGTTCGGATTCGGTTAAATTTACTCAAAATACCCTAATACACCGATTTGGTTAGGTTTGGTGACACTTAAAATTTTCCGTTTTTTCGGTTATT
>CM032481.1:100946-169224 GCA_019059595.1 Marasmia exigua | reverse complement strand
TGTTATTTAATTGAATTAAGAGAATATTAATCATTATCCTACAGAATATTTATATATTTGTAATTCCGCTGTTGGTTCTAACACAGGTGCTTGAGCTACCTATCTCGGAGTCAGATCAATGTATGTGATGTTGTGAAAATATTTATTTATGTGTGGACGGACGTGCTGCAAATAAGCATGCTAATTTTAAGCATGCTACTTGTAGCGGGTAGAAGGGGGAATCGTCTAGGGGAGTGTTTTAGCACGTGTAAACAAGTTTGCTTATTTTCAAGCATGCTAACAGATGACTAATAGCTTGTGTAATGTTGTGTGCGTACCGGTTACCTTCCTTACGGGTTGGTAGTGGTGAAACGGTGACTGAGAGACACTTTCTCGTTCTAAGACGTTTATTACACGTAATGGTACATCGATAACCCGACCACTTGTCGGATGTACAGTAGCATCATCGCAGCGCTCGTGCGTGTCCGCCGAGAGCGTGTCGCTTAGACTCTGTGTCCTGACTCACTGGAGGCGCCAGGATTACCAACTCCTAAAACAATTTACCCCTAAAATCAAGATGAAATCCCCCTAAATTACCCTAAATGCAATATTCAGTACCCCCAAAAAAAGCCCTGTCTAATTTTTTGTTACTATCACAGAGTACATGTTACTATTCAGGGCTAAGCAGCGATGATACCTAGCGCCTTCAATTGATTTATTCATATTGATTGTGACAATTATGAAATGTAATTTAAAAAAGCACTTCTACGAAAAAGAAAGTATTTTTTTTTGTTAACAATCCCTAATTGTTACACACGTGACACGACCAATTAACAATAATTTTCACAATTTCTAAGAAGGACTATGATCAAAAGGCATTAGTGACATTTATAGGGGGGCGTGGTTCGGTCGGAAAATGTCAAAAATACTGACACATGTAAAGGAAACAGCATTAGTTGAGATTTTTGCCACGCGCCAATGGACAACATTTCAAATTTTTAACATGTCCATATTGTTTTTTTATATGAAAGTAGTCATAAAATGAACAGACCCATATTTTTTCTTTTTTCAAAATTTGTCCATTTTCATGCATAAAATAATTATTGAAATTCTTTTTATTCTAAATAGACGTAAGCGCCAAATGACGTCATCGGACGGCTGAATCAGCGATATTCCTTTGCTTATTATTGTTTTAATAAAAAAAGGTACTACTGTCAAAGGTAAATAATACTAGTGTCAACATTGTCAACATCATTCATACATTCAACGTTGACAAGTTGTCTTTTTTTTTGACAGTTACATGTCATGGGTTTGGCATTTCGTAAATTTAAAACTATAATGTGCTAAGCAAAGAAATATTTTACATTCTGCCGTCCGATGACGTCATCTTACGTTTTTTAGTTTTTAATTTTTTTCTCAGTAAATAAGCAATATAAAAAATGAATAAATATATATTCGAGCAGCAGAAAAGTAAACAAAGAATTGGTATTTTTTTGTTTCAGAGCTTAGCAATTTTGAAATGTTGTCCATTATGGGTTGAGCGATAAAGAAACACGCAGATTATGGATTTATTCCCGAATTCCATTGATATTTTGTTTTTTCGTTTTGGTCAGTCAAATATTCAAATGTGGTTGTGATGTTTAAAATTTTATTTACGCCCCTAAAAAAAGTCCCCAAAATTATGATGACCCTAAAAAAATCCCAATAAGCATAATTAGGCCCTAAATTTAGGGATAAAAACCCTAAGTTGGGAAGCCTGGGAGGCGCGCACGCGGGGCACCGTTGGGTGACAATCAATTATTCCCGAAACCGAGCGGGTAACTTGCGCACCCGCCCTCGGCGGTAGATGTGGGGAGTCGCATCGCTATTTAGTGCGCTATACTTGTTTATTTGCAAATGTGGACAGTTCATTAAGCGTGCTCATATTTGGCATGCTTAAAAAGCATGCTATATATGAGCATGTGTAACAGTAGCTTAAGTTGCAAGCTGATATGAGAAGATATAATGATACTTACTGCCACGAGTCTTTGACTCGAGTATAAATTAATATAGTTCAGGTACACAGTAAGTAAGTAATAAGTCTGACTCGCGCACCGAGGGTTCCGCCGGTATCTTTTGATTGCGTTAACTTTTGTTTGATTTTTTCACAGCTTAAAGGGACAGTAGACCTAGGTATTTGGTATAAATTTCAATTTGATACCTTTATTCGTTCGTGAGAAATAAAGTAGTAAATTTCATTTTTTTTAAATATTTTTATTATTTTATATAACTAAAAAAATGTGATATTCGCAATTTTTCCTATATTTACATTATATGACAATGCTTCATGCCAAATTTCAAGATTCTGAGTTTACGGGAAGTACCCTGTAGGTTTTGATTCCTTTGCGAGTGTCGAAAATTTGATGAAAATATCGATATAATCGGCTGTATCTTTTGATTGCGTTGGCTTAGAAGTTTGATTTTTTCACAGCTTCAAGGGACAGTAGACTTGAGTAATTGATACAAATTTCAGCTTCATACCTCCACGCGTTCCTGAGAAAAAGGGTTTTGACAGACGGACGGACGGACGGACAGACGGACAACAAAGTGATCCTATAAGGGTTCCGTTTTTTCCTTTTGAGGTACGGAACCCTAAAAAAGAAAAAAAAATTCAATTTAAGTGGTTACAATATGGCACAGGCTACAACAAACATTTATTTTAGCTTATGGCACACAGCAAACCATAGACTCTATCTATAGTCCCCAAATTCTTTAGACAACCCGTTTGGAATAATGGTAGTGAACGCTGCCTGTTGTCCTAGGGTTGCGGGTCCGATCCCTGCACAGTACAAACATTTGTGTGCAACATGTTTGTTTGTATTGGTCTGTGTGTTTCCTTTATCTCATGGGAGAGCCACGCTTCGGCATGAATGAGCCGGCTCAACCGGAGTGATACCACGGCCTCACAGAAAACCAGCGTGAAGCAGCACTGTGCTGTGTTTTGCTGCGTGAGTGGGGATACCTAAGGCTCAATCCGGGGGAAAGGGGGGTCAAAGGTTGGCAGCGCATTTGTGACTCCACTGGTGTCGTGGATGTCTATGGGCGGCGGCAATCGGTTACCATCAGACGATCCGTCTGCTCGTCTTCCACCTATCACATAAAAAAAATATATAAGTATGTATCTACAAAAGAAAAGTATCAAATGTATATATTTGTAATCCCACTGTTGATTCTGATGCCCGTAACACAGGTGCTTGAGCTACCTATCTTGGAGTCAGATCAATGTATGTGATGTTGAGGTGTGCGAGGTAGGTATAACTTCTTGACCCAACTCCAATAAATTACCCATGAAATTAATATTCAACGTACCGCCATGTCTGCGCCAACTTTTACGAGCTCCGGAATCAATTAAAAGTTGGCATAATTACGAATTCCCTATTAATTCGACTGTGTTTGACATTAGATATTTAAGGACTACCTCGTTTTAATTATCTGGGTGTGATTACTTATGCGTTGCGTGATCGTATCTAGAATGATGAGAGCTGATGGAGAAAAGAAGGAAACATTTTATTGACCATCACAATAAATAATTTAACAATGAACATTCATTAGAAAACATAGGTAAGGTAACATTGACACATTAAAACTACAGACAAAGGTGAGTACGAGAACAGACGATAGGTAGGTAAATACACAGTTATATAATGAAAATATTCTAAATAACACTAGACAAGCGTCCGTGGCACTCATTCAGCTGGTCTCACTGAAAACCATCGTCATGGCCTTTGTCTGGGCTGTGACATAAGCTGAGTGAGGGCCGTTCATACTAGACGTCATAACACATCATAATATTCATTTGGCACTGTCTGGACATGATTGAATATAGTTTTGTTTTTTTTTCCTTTTGTTTTATTTTTATGTATTTTTAATTGTTTTATGTTTTGTTTTTCTGTTTGTGCCAAATTGTGTTCTGTTTATAATTGCTGTATGTCTGTGTTGTGATGTCTATAATAATAAATCTTTTCTTTCTTTTTTCTTTCTAAAAACAGCTGTGACAATAATAACGCCATTTTGAATGGACAAACATTTCAAAATTGCTAAGCTCTGAAACAAAAAATACCATTTCTTTATTTACTTTTCCGCTGACGCGAATACTATATTTTATTAAAATTTTATATTCGCCTTATTTATGAGAAAAAATTAAAAACTAAAAAAACGTAAGATGGACGTCATCGGACGGCAGAATGCTAAAATATTTCTTTGCTATTTTAGACTATTATATTTTAATTTACGAATGCCAAACCCCCCCATGACATGCAAACTGTCAAAAAAAGACAAACTGGTCAACGTTGAATGAATGAATGACGTTGACAATGTTGACACTAGTATTATTTACCTTTGACAGTAGTACCTATTTTTATTAAAACAATGATAAGCAAAGGAATATTGCTGTATTCAGCCGTCCGATGACGTCATTTGGCGCTTACGTCTATTTAGAATATAAAGAATTTTAATAATTATTTTATGCCATGAAAATGGACAAATTTTGAAAAAAGAAAAAATATGGGTCCGTTCATTTTATGTCTATTTTCATATAAAAAAAACAATATGGACATGATAAAAATATGAAATGTTGTCCATTACCTAGGATATTACTAATTCTGACAAAATTGGCGGTCTCACGATTTACCATTGAAATAGGCATTGCCTGTTGGATGAGTAGTTGGTAGAACGGATTTTTAAATTACACTGCATATGACTGCGCTATATCATAGATTTATCGTTGGATAAAGATTGGACGAATCCGGCCTTAAGAGTAGAATTAGGATATGAACGCTGCGTCTACGCGTTTGGTGAAAGAATTGCGGGTTCGATCCCTAAACATTTGTGTGTATGAACATCTCGGTTTGTATTGGTCTGAGTGTTTTCTATGTATTATAAGTATGTATTTCCAAAAAAAAGTATTAAATGTGTATATTTATAATTTCGCTGTTGGTTCTGATATCCGTAACACATGTGCTTGAGCTACCTATCTCGGAGTCAGATCAATGTATGTAATGTTGTGAAATATTTATGTTTAATGTTAGCTGTATTGTCGAATTTGCTCAATAGATATTGAACCAAACATGTTAGATAGGTATCTGAAACGTGCCGGTTTCCTCACGACGCTTTCCCTCACCAAGTTAGTGGTAGATATATGCCTTGTAGCCTCATAAATTGCTCGTGGCTGTTTAGTATCAAACCGGAACTTGTGTTAACTTTGATGTTTGCCGACACGTCGCAAACACGTGCTATATAGTGGCTTGTTGGGAACTTACCGATGTTGTGATTAAAGTCACGATAGGCTGGGAATTACCTACAACACAAGTTTGAAGTAGTGATGTTCCGGATATCCGTATCCATACCATATCTACAGATATCCACTAGACAAGAAAGATCCGAACCGGATTCTTTTCTCAGGGACATTTGCCTTATTAAAGGAGAATGATAAACCTCCATTAACAATTTTTTTTGTTGTATCTTTTTTTGTGTATTGATATGAAAAATATCAATAATATACAGCTTGGAGTTCTTCAATTAGAGATTGATGTAAGGTTAATATCCTCCAACCGATTACAGCTACGGCGGCCGATCGTAACGATCAGCCACGTACGCAGCATATGTTATAGAGCTCAAGTGTGTGCGCAAACACAAGTGCACTCTCTTTTTCCTTACCCTCGTATACCGATGGGAAAGGGTTAACGTGCTTTCCGAGGCACGGGGGAACAATACCGCCAACTTCCGAACTAACACTAAGAATTCTTTATCGAAAACTTAGGTGCAAATGTTTGGCCCGACCCGGGGATCGAACCCGGGACCTCTTACGCATCCGTCGCTTTAAAGCACGACCCACTAACCAATGCGCCACCGAGGCAGTCACATCAGTCAGTCATTCAGTGACATATTATCGTATGTCTGGAAATAAAGATATATTAGTTTTCAAGTTTTTGAGGTTATATCTGAACAAATACGAGTAACTGAATAAAAAACTAAATATTTATGAAATGTAATTGAATAAAAAACTAAATATTTACAGTATTTTTATGTCTACAGATAAGTACTTTAAACAGAGTTCCAAGTAGTGATGCCGATCGATAGTCGACTATCGATAGTATCGATACTATCGATTGTATCGATAGCTAAGATCCTAACAATACTATTGCATTAAAGCAATAACATCGATAGTATTGTCGGTAACGAAGAATTAACTATCGATAGTATCGATACTATCGATAGTATTGTTCCTTGTTAATATAAAACTATCGATAGTATCGACAGTATTCACGATACGTACGTATCGATAGTTTTAAACTATTCGTAGTCGTTTTATTTTCGATACTATTGTTTATAAATTATTGGTCTAATGGTCTCTACTGAATGCGAAGTAACAGGAAAAAAAATAAGTTTCAACTTGAAATACGTAATTTACTGTGTAAAATAATTACATCTTGTACACTTTTTGATAGTTGGCAACAGTTGTGTAGGTACATCATTTTTTTACTTTTGTTTTTTGCTTTTGTGGGTAGTTACAATAAAAGAAAGGCTTTTAATTTGTTTCTCTGATCGATTCGGTACCTTTATTCTATGAATTACTAAGACTTTAACTTAACCTTAAACTCTAAGTAATACTATCGAAGAATAAGGAACAATCTATAGCTTAAAACTATTGATAGTATCGATACTATCAATACTATCGATAGTTTACTAGCCATGAACAACAATACTATCGATAGTTCACTAGCCATGAACAACAATACTATCGATAGTATCGATACGCTAACGTTTTATGTAAAATACCTAAAAAATAACCAAATAAAAGTAGCACCCGCAAATACCCGCAATAAGATGAAATATATCCTGCGTTGCGAACGTGACGTCAATTAAAGTCCGCGCTACGAAAGAAGTCCTAGGGCAAAATACGAAACTAAAATTTCAAAGTCTTTGTGTATGTGACATTAAAGCTCAAATTTGCATGTTGATGGCGACAGCAGTACGCTTTTCACAGGACTTCTTTGGTCGCGCGGAGTTAATCGTTTCAAGATCAGGAGTCCAATCTCGTGCTCGTGGTATTTTGATAACAAGGCGGATATCACTTGAAAACCTTACACAAAACTGTGTTTTGCTGATATATGTCGTATGAAAATAAATATCACGAGCACGAAAATTGGGCTCCAGGAGCCCAATCTCGTGTGCTTGTGGTATTTTTGAAAACAAAGCAGATGTACATGAAATCCATAAAAAAAAAACTATGTTTTATTGATATATGTCGTATGATGTTAAATCTGCTCGCGGCATTTTGAAAACATGGCGGATATCACTTGAAAATCATACAAAAAAACTATGTTTTAGTGATATATGTCGTTTGAAAATATAAGTCACGAGCACGAGAATTGGGCTCATGGAGCTAAACATAGTTGGTGCTAAACATGATTGGGCTCATGGAGCAAAACAAAGTTTTTTGTATGGTTTTCAGGTGATATCCACCATGTTTTTGAAATGTCACAAACCTGAGAATTGGGCTCCTGGATATTTTGAAAACATGGAGGATATCACCTGAAAACCATACCATTATCACTAAAACATAGTTTTTTTTGTATGATCTTATGGACCCCAATTCTCGTGCTCGTGTCATTTATTTTCATACGACATATACATTAAAACATAGTTTTTTTGTATGGTTTTCAGGTGATATCCGCCTTGTTTTCAAAATAACACGACTACAAGAATTGGGGTCCAGGTGACATCCGCCATGCATTTTTATATCGAAAATCCTGAGAATTGGGCTCCTCTATCCAAATCTGCGAATTTTTATAACAAATATCCTTAATGCCGATTAGATTAATTTTAATCGAATAAATCAATGGTATAGCACTGTCATTCTATACAAATCTGACGATATACCATAGATGGATCCACGGATAAAGTCTATCTCTTTGTCTCGGATTGGTCGGATCGGAATGATACAGCGCAATCATACCTAACATACAAATCTGACGTTAAGCCTAAGATTTATTTTCGGATTAAGATTGACCGAATCGGACCTTAGTCGAATTAGTATCCGCGGATATTCATTATTAACTATTCATCCGGCCCATAACTATTTTGAAGGGGTAAATTAGATGAGATGATTGTGACATGAAAAACTTGTAAACAATAAAGATATTGTTACACATGCTTATTTTCATGCTTAAAGCATGCTACTTTTGAGCAAGTGTATAGTCGTATGTGTGGACGGACGAGCTGCAAATAAGCATGCTAATTTTAAGCATGCTACCTGTAGCGGGTAAATGGGGAGTGTTTTAGCACGTGTAAACAGGTTTGCTAATTTTCAAGCATGCTAACAGATGACTAATAGGTTGTTTATTGATAGCAAATATGGACAGTCATTAAGCATGCTCATATTTGGCATGCTTAAAAAGCATGCTACATATAAGCATGTGTTACAGTAGCTTAAGTTGCACGCTGATATGGAGAAGATATAATGATACATACTGCAACGAGTCTTTGACTCGAGTATAAATTAATATAGTACACGTACACAGCAAACCATAGACTCCATCTATTGTCCCCAACTTCTTTAGACAACTCGTTTGGAACAGTGGTAGTGAACGCTGCCTGTGGTTCAAGGGTTGCGGATCCGATCTCCGCACAGTACAAACATTTTTGGCATCAACATGTCTATTTGTATTGGTCTGGGTGTTTTCTTTACCTTACCGTGGGATAGCCACGCTTCGGCATGAATGAGCCGGCTCAACCGGAGTGATACCACGGCCGCACAGAAAATCAGCGTGAAGCAGCACTGTGCTGTGTTTTGCTGCGTGAGTGAGGATACCTAAGGCCCAATCCGGGGGAAAGGGTGGTTAAAGGTTGGCAGCTCATTTGTGACTCCACTACCATCAGACGATCCGTCTGCTCGTCTTCCACCTATCACATAAAAAAAATATATAAGTATGTATCTACAAAAGAAAAAGCATCAAATGTATATATTTGTAATCCCACTGTTGATTCTAATGCCCGTGACACAGGTGCTTGAGCTACCTATCTCGGAGTCAGATCAATGTATGTTATATTGAGGTGTATGAGGTAGGTATAACTTCTTGACCCAACTCCAATAAATTACCCATGAAATTAATATTCAACGTACCGCCATGTCTGCGCCAACTTTTACGAGCTCCGGAATCAATTAAAAGTTGGCATAATTACGAATTCCCTATTAATTCGACTGTGTTTGACATTAGATATTTAAGGACTACCTCGTTTTAATTATCTGGGTGTGATTACTTATGCGTTGCGTGATCGTATCAGGAATGATGAGATCTGATGGAGAAAAGAAAGAAACATTATATTGACCATCACAATAAATAATTTAACAATGAACATTCATTAGAAAACATAGGTAAGGTAACATTGACACATTAAAACTACAGACAAAGGTGAGTACGAGAACAGACGATAGGAAGGTAAATACACAGTTATATAATGAAAATATTCTAAATAACACTAGACAAGCGTCCGTAGCACTCATTCAGCTGGTCTCACTGAAAACCAGCGTCATGGCCTTTGTCTGAGCTGTGACATAAGCTGAGTGAGGGCCATTTATACTAGACGTCATAACACATCATAATATTCATTTGGCACTGTCTGGACATGATTGAATATAGTTTTGTTTTTTTTTTCCTTTTGTTTTATTTTTATGTATTTTTAATTGCTGTATGTTCTGTGTTGTGATGTTTATAATAATAAATCTTTTCTTTCTTTCTTTCTTTCTTTCTTTCTAAATAAGTAGGCGTGTGTGAAGTGTGAGGTCAATCAGGTCCTGGCCTCAGCATGGTGCTGCCACGACAGAAATGCCGCGACAGCGCTGGTATTCTGGCAGGACCTGTTGTGAGTGACGACTGTGTTAATGAATAACCATAAATAAATAAATACTAATGTACATAAATAAATGATAATGTGAGATAGAATTACTAGTACTAATGGAGAACTAGGCCGTGTGGTCCCCGACAGAGTAGAATAGGCCACCCTCACTCTTACCGAGGTGTCGTAAAAGGCGACTAAGGTAAAGCTGCTGGCATGATCATCAGCACCCAGAGAAGGAAAACTCTGCATTTATATCTAAACCCTCGCCAACCCGTCTGCCAAGCGTGGTGAGTATGGCAATTACCCCTGATGTGATTGAGGGAGGCCCGTGCCCCAGCAGTGGGGACTTAAATGGGCTGATGATGATGGAGAACTAAAAGCTTTAGTTCCACCTAAGGCATGCAATTCTTTTATATCATCATCATCAAATTATATTGGACAATACAACACCATTGCCTAATTTTATTTTCTAACTTCATTCAGACATCTTTCCTACTGAAATCTTGTTAGTAGGTTAAACGAGGTTTCAGCTTCAGCCATGAAAACCGTTAACTAACGAGGGTACGGGCTCCCCAGAGCAACATTTCGCTTAACATCACCTGAACTCGAAATAATAATAAGCAAAAGCATAAAACCTTTGTCAGTTAAGTTTTAACTGGTTTGTTTGGCTAACTACATTTTGAAAATTAACAAATAATAGGTAAAATAATCCGGCACGTCGCTCATCTAGGGAATTTGACTACAGTGAAAATATCAATGTTATTTACCTAAAAGGAAATACTTTTTGCAGTAAATTAACCCAAAAATGTCATTAAAATGTCCTGTGATCTTTTAAAAATCTCCATAGTAAAATTATTTAATTTGACCACGTAACTAAAACACACACGAAAGATAAAATGACGTCACCAGCCATGTCAAATTGAAATTCGAGGCCATACAATTTAAAAATAAAAAATATATATATATGTCAACAAAACTATTTTGCACGTTGTTCCGTTTCAAGTGTTGTTAATACAAATCTGTAAACCAGAAGCGTTAATAACTCCAAAAAATAATAATAATAATTCTCACAACATCTCATACGTTGACCTGATTCCGTACTAAGTAGCTTAAGCACTTGTGATACAGATATGAGACAACAGAGGAACACAAATATATACTTAAATACATATATCACACCCAAACACTGAACAAACACAAGTGTTCATAGCACGAATGTTTGTCCAGGGTGGGGATCCAACCCACGTCCGGTCAAAAATCTGCATACTTACCAATTTTGATGACTTTAAATACTTTTATCTTTAATGTATAGTTTATTGTTTACAATATGTATTATTCCAATGAATTCCCGCAACCTTCACCAGATCGTCGGTCCACCTTGTGGGGGCCTGCCACGGCTGCGACTTCCTGTACGTGGCCTCCACTCGAGGACCTTTCCGCCCCAGGGGCCGTCTGTTCTCCTCGCTATGTGCCCTGCCCAGCGCCTATTGCCACTTGAGACATGCAATCCTTTGGGCTATGTCTGTGATCTTAGTTTTCCTGCGGATCTCATCATTTCTGATACGATCCCGCAAAGAAACTCCGAGCATAGCCCTCTCCATTGCTCTCTGGGTGACTTTGAGCCTCCTTAATCGGCACATTGTAAGCGGCCACTTTCGGTTCCGTATGTCATCACTGGCAAAACAAACATTGGATGCGGGCGACACAGGACCGATCTGTGTCGAGAACATTGGGGGAGGCCTATGTCCAACAGTGGACGTCTATTGGCTGAAATTATGATGATGATGTATTGATAAATAAATTATATTTTTTTAAACGTCAACGCTTTTCAGGGACATGACACGCCAGGATTTGTGTGTGTGTGTGTGTGTGTATGTGTGTGTGTGGTGTTTGTGTGTTTGTTTGTATGTATGTATGTATGTATGTGTGTGTGTGTGTGTGTTTGTGTGTTGGTGTGTGTTTGTATGTGTTTGTATGTGTGTATGTGGTGTGTGTGTGTGTGTGTGTGTGTGTGTGTGTGTGTGTGTGTGAGTGTGTGTGTGTGTGTGTGTGTGTGTGTGTGAGTGTTTGTGTGGGTGTTGAGAGACAGAAGAGTGTATGCGTGCGTGTTTAAGTGTGCGATTGTTATTCTTTGTATATGTATAGTTCATATTAATCGTTTTAAAATGGTTTCCGTATTGTCGTAAGATAATGTTTTAAGCCATTCAGTAACTACTTTAGTACACTGGTATAAGATCATAGGGTACATATTTAAGTTTTGATTGATTGAGTTGTATAAATGTGCAGATTGTGAGTTATATTGACGTCTAGCAAATTCAGTCCGGGTCGAAGAGGACTGTATAACTGTTCCTTTTCGTCTTTTATTTATTTTAGAAGAGTCATAGGGCACTTTTTTATGTTTATATTTAATTTTATTAATTATGTAGAGCTTCCTGACAGATAAGAGCTCACAAAGCTTGTACAGATTATCAGTGGAGTACCGGTAGGGTTTGCGCTCTTTCAAGATCGAGGAGTTTGGCTTTTGTGGCTCCACCTCAGACTGGTATGCTGTAAGTTATTACGGACTGCGCTAGGGCCACATATATTTTCTTGAGTAGTGTGCTGGTCATAACATGACGCAGTGATTTAAATATCCATTAAGTTTTCTAATTCTAGATATGACAAGTTCAATATGCGAGTGGCATGATAGCGTCTGAATCAATTAAAATCCCTAGGTATTTTGTGGAGGCTACTTTTTGTATACGAGGACAAGTACAGTGGTTGGAAGGATAGTAGCATTCGTGTATAGCAATCCGTAGATCGGATTCCGGTTGGGATCTTTGACTGGGGGTGAAACACATGTAATTGGTTTTACCTATATTGAGAGTCAGCAGATTTGAGTTGAGCCATTGTTTTATTACGGAAAGACCAGACTTAGCAGCATTTCGAGCAGCATCCCACGTACGACCGGAAAATACGATTGCAGTGTCGTCTGCATAGCAGAAGACACGTCCGCCACTGTTTCCTAATTTACATAGCTCGTTTAAGTACACCAAGAACAGCGTCGGACCGAGTACACTCCCTTTCTTCAGTACTTTTATAATTATCTATTTTAACGGCCTGTTTTCTTTCTGTTAAGTAGCTTTCGAATAATGTAAGAGCCAGGCCCCTAATACCAATTCCCTCAAGCCGTTTTACAAGAATGGGGACAGAAACAGTGTCGAAAGCCTTTTTCAGATCTATGACCTCAGCAATGCATTTGTAACCATTTTCTACCTTATTTACTATATGACTGGTCAAATCAATGACCGCATCCTGCGTTGACAGACCTCTTCTAAATAAATAATATGTAGGGATAAATTTGTATATTTATAATCACATCATTTGAAGTAACAGGAAAGCGTTGCTGTGGGCAACATCATGGCCTTTCAGGCACATGACACCTACAATATTTGAGATAATGATTCTGAACGTGTGATCCAGTAGGTCTGGTTTGCTTCATTGTAATTACCACTCTTTACGAAAACTGGATCATGATCCTACCAGAGTCTGGGGTCTGGAGCGATGCAAATTGAAACCAGGGTGAATCAGCACTGTACTGTGTTTCGCTGCGTGAGTGAGAGTACCGGAGGCCCACGGGAATGGAGGGTTTAAATGTTGGCAGCGCACTTGTGACTCTACTGGTGTCACGGGTATCAATGGACGGCTGCAATCGCTTAACTTTTTTTTTTTCAAGAATAATACAGAAATATTAATAACATGCTTTCTGCCAAACTGCGAAACAGTTTTTCGGCAGTAGTTCTCGTGGATTCATTATTACAATAATCTTACTGACACATTTTTATTATAATAATATTATCTTAATTATAACTATAATATAGCGTAATATGTTATATTATGTTTAACCCGCTTAGTTGCATGTTTGTATTAGATTAATTAATAAATTATATTATAGTAATATATAAATTTTATATTTCATTATATTGGTTTATTATACTTGATTATTTATTAATGACTATTATGTACTCTGTATGAAGATCGATTCCCTTACCCTTATATTCATAAGTGGCTGTGACATACGGACGAAGGGACAGACGCACAGACAGACAGACATGACGAATCTATAAGGGTTCCGTTTTTTACCATTTGGCTACGGAATCCTAAAAACCTACCGGCATCATATGAAGAAGAAGAATTTACTTCTTCATTAACTAAAATAAGATTAACCTGTAAAGCAAAACACTTGCGCGATTTTATCGACATCCAGCGACATCTATTGGTGCAAAATTGAAACTAATGCCCGAAACTAAATAAGTCAGACACTGACCTCAGACGTACCTCAATTATGTTGAACGGTTTGGCTTCGGGAGTATTTCCCGTCGGCTACGACTTAGGGGCCTTCAAGAGAAGAGCGTACTCTTTTTTAAAATGGCCGGCAACATTTAGCGATCTCTCAGATTTCGCGGATGTTCATGGGCGGCGATGATTACTTTCTATCAGGAGACTTGCTTGCTCGTTGTGAAAAAAGTGAACCTATTGGTTCAGGGGAGTGCTATAAGTCAGTAATACTAGAACTTGCACACTCTTCCAAAAAAGTCCGATAGTCATAGTCTTAACACCAGAAATAAACATAGGCTTGCCGTCCCGGTCCTCCGATTTCATAAAATCGATAATTCATTTGTTGGCTTAAGTATTAAGATATTTAATAAGCTACCACAAAATGTCATTAACCTATCACTGGATAAGTTTAAGTCTCATATTAAAACCTGCCTAATGAAGAAAGGTTACTATAGTGTACAAGACTATTTAAATGATAAGGATTCTTGGTCATGTTAATTGATTAATCTTTTGAGTTGTTATTCACAGTAGGCTATTAACTTTCATAATTGTATTTTTTTTCTCTTCGCAATTGAAACCCTGTAACATCATCAATATTTGAAAAGAGTAACTATTGAGTTTCTTGCTGCTGTCTTCTCAGTAGAAATCGACATTCCGAACCAACGGTAGATATTATGTACCTATTTTGACATTCATAAGTGTTCTGTGTGGACCTAAATTGAATAAAGAATTTTTTATCTTTATCTTTAATAAAAAAACAATTATTTCGTCAATGTGACCAAAATCAAAACGCTTAACAGAAAAGACTTTACGACGTTCACAAGAAGACGCGTGGGAAATCGTTTTTGTATTTATTTTCTTCACGGTCGCGTAATAATTCTGCGGAGCCAGGTTAAGGTAAAATTTAGGCATGAGTTTTCCGTAGAAGATTAATGTAAGGAACAATGAAAAACGCATAAGTATTTGACGCCAAACGCTTGCGGGATCTTAAAGGGTTGTCATGTGTTTGTGTTTGTTACACCTTTAGTAACTTTTTTCTTTCATAGTGCCTGTATAAAAGTAATAATATAGATAAATAAAGATTCAAGGATTCAAAGCATTTCTTTACAATGAATAGGTACAGTATACGATATTATAAAAATCTTATTAGTGCTCCATTCTGCTAAGCATCATCACCCAGAGAAGGAAAAACTCTGCATTTATATCAAAACCCTCGCCAACCCGTCTGCCAAGCGTGGTGAGTATGGCAATTACTCCTCATGTGATTGAGGGAGGCTCGTGCCCCAGCAGTGGGGACTTAAATGGTCTGACGATGATCCTGCTAATATATATAAACATGCAATTTTTTTGACAGACAATTATCATACCATTTATAAGAAAGCATATTGCGTTTTATTAAAAATGAAAATTGTAATTACCATGTTATTTGAAAAGAGTAACTACTGAGTTAGGTTAGCTACTAGCGGTAGATTAATAATATCCTACAACCGATTACAGCTACGGTGGCCATTCTCAAACAAACAGGATTATATTATAGTGCTCAAGTGTTGGTACGCAAAACACGTGCACTCTCGATTCCCTTACCCTCATATTCCGATGGGGACACAGGGGTGACACGAACTGGAGGGGGATTGGGCGCAGGACAACGGCTAAAGTGCTTTCCGAGGCACGGGGGTACAAGCCGCCAACTTCCAGGACTCCGGGGCGGACACTAAGAATTTCTTACCAAAAACTTAGTTACAAATTTTTGACCCGACCCAGGGATCGAACGCGGGACCTCTGCGCAGCCGTTGCTTATAGTGCGACTCACTAACCACTACGCCACCGAGCCTATGGACAAATTACTTAATACTTGCCATTCGTAAATGTTCTGTATCGACTTAAATTGAGTAAAGATTGCACTGTGCTGTGATCTGCTGCGTGAGTGAGAGTACCGGAGGTCCAATCCGGGGAAAAGGAGGGTTTGAAGGTTGGCAGCGCACTTGTGACTCCACTGGTGTCGCGGGTGTCAATAGACGGTGATCCGTCTGCTCATCTGCCACCTATCACATGAAAAAAAAGGGAATTATCCCGCAACAGCAGTGAAGTCACAAGTGCACAACCAACCTTCTCCCTTTCCCCGTGGGTTGGGCCACCGGTACTCTTACTTACCCGGTGAAATACACTCGGTGTCTATGGGTGGTGGTAATTCCTTATTATTAGGTGATACTAATTAGGTTATTAGGTGTCCACTGGTGTCGCGGGTGTCAATGGGCGGCGGCAATCGCGTACCATCAGGTGATCCGTTTGTTCGTCTGCCACCTATCACATAAAAAATTTTTATTTTTTTTTCTAATTTACATTATTCATAAGATGTGACACAAAGTGGCAACCCAGCTCCCCAAGCATTCTCGTAAAGTTCCCGCGTTTTTCGGCTCCGACCAGCGCGCCCGCAGCTAATTGTGATAAACGGCGTACTTTTTCCGCCAGAAACTCCGCCGCGTGAATTACAGATTCTTTTAGGTAATTTATGTTTTACTGTTTATTTTTTTATGCCACCGGACGACTTTAGAGCTCGCTTTGTTTTTCTTCTTATATACTCTGTAGCTTGTAATCTGGGGCTATTCACCAACTTTGTACAGGAGACTGCCTGGGTGGCGCAGTGGTTAGTGGGTCGCACTTTAAGGTGACGGGTAGGGTACACTAGCGACGCCAACTGACTGTCATTGACGACAAATGTGGGGTCCGACGTACGCGAAAAAAATTGTTTTTGCGGCCACTTTTGGCGTGAATCATTTTTTTGCGAACAAAAACAGGACCCAACATTTGTGCATGGTTATTTAATAAATAGTGTAAGTGTTTGCCGAGAGATTGTAACCCCGAAATTGTTTAAAATAGATCACGTTTTACTAAACCAACTGCAACACCAGAGGGGCGCATTAGCGAGCGACAATCGATTTTAATTTTTAGCTACTGCTTAAAATTAAAATCGATTGGCGTGAAAATTATATAATTTAATTGAAAAGGTATTATTGAAAAATCGTCAATTCTGCTAAGTCAAAAAAAAGGGTCATAATCAAGATTTTTTTTGCATCACATATACTTACAATAATGTGGGATTGGTGATTGGTAGATTCATGGCAAGAGCGTGCAAGAGATCGATGTTTGAATCAGAATGACGTGCGAGAGTGAGATAGAAGACGAATGGCGGACGACGATGAAAGACGTAAGAAGTGAATCCCTGGCTTTATTCATAGCCCCATCCCACAATAATATCTGATTTCTATTTTATATAAGTCTTAAAATATAGTCATAAATCAAAATCAAATTATAGTAATGTGACTTTAGCTTATTAAATGAGTTAGACATCTTATTGTGTCTAAAAAAAACGTCAATTTCGTAGGTAAAGACCTAATCGATACATCACAGTGGGGAAGGAGGATCTAATTAATCGCTTGTATCACACTGGTGGTGACCATTTGTATGCGAACACACGTGGCTGATTGTTAAAAGATCAAGCGAGTAATGTTCCGATATATCGTTGTAATGAACCTGGCTCGCCAACACACACACCACCGTCGGGCACCATTTGACACGTCCGTCCCGCTTAATCAGTCCGAGTCAACTGACATTACTCTATGGACTAGTGTTACCAACTCGTGGCATGTGCGCTCGAGATAGGTAATACGCTACAAACCGCAGTAGCCGAAATTGCCAGAGGACATAATTATGCCGTAAATAGTTAAAATAGCTACATTATTACCTCGGAATACCTTAACTAGCTTAGGGTTCCACTAACATAACTTACAATTTACGCTTTGCTCCTCGAGACCACAGTGTAGGATGTGGTGGTAGTTTAAACTTAACATTATCGCTAACATTTCACGACCCGTTTGGTACAGTGGTAGTGAACGCTGCCTTTGATCCAAGGGTTGCGGGTTCGATCCCCGCACAGTACATACATTTGTGTGCATGAACATGTCTGTTTGTATTGGTCTGGGTGTTTTCTATGTATTATAAGTATGTATTTACAAAAGAAAAGTATTATATGTATATATTTGTAATCCAACTGTTGATTCTGATATCCGTAACACAGGTGAGTTATCTATCTCGGAGTCAGATCAATGTATGTGATGTTGTGAAATATTTATTATTATTATTTGGAGAAATTACTCAAAGATTTTTTCTTCTATTTGTAATACAAATCCCTTTTCCTCATCCTTCGTGATGCGCATGCCAAGGAGTGGAATGTCCCTACCAGCGTCTGTTTTCCCCAGTGAATACAACCTCAATATTTTTTAAACTAGAGTAAATAGGCTGGCCGTGTGGTCCACGGCAGAGTAGAATAGGCCACCCTTACTCTTACCGAGGTGTCGTAAAAGGCGACTAAGGTAAATTGCTGGCATGATCATCAGCACTCAGAGAAGGAAAACTCTGCATTTATATTAAAACCCTCGCCAACCCGTCTGCCAAGCGTGGTGAGTATGGCAATTACCCCTCATGTGATGGAGGGAGGCCCGTGCCCCAGCAGTGGGGACTTAAATGGGCTGATGATGATGATGATGATGATGAAATAGGCTTCTACTGGGCGAGGTCCTTCCATCACTTATTTTGTTGATCTGACGTGTTAATTGGACTTTATTTACGGTACCTATTATGAGGTTTTCGGGATGTAAACGATAAAAAAATAACGGTGTATATGTTTCTGTTTGTAAATATAACTTTTGTTGGCAAACCAAATGCCACACGAAAAATGCTGCATAAAGCGATATAGGAATTAGTGAAGTGAGTTCGGTAGGCTGTACGCCCTGTGGCTAGGGGCGTCCTGTCGTAAGAGGAGACTAAACGGGCTTTCGGAGTACGTGAGCGTATCCACTGCTGGGTAGTGGCTTGCTCAGCATATGACTCCGCGGGGGACGACATTACTGGGTGTCCTGGTAGGTCGTACAGCGTTGAAGGGCTGTATTGCGCCAAATAGGGGTGAAGCGGCGAGCGCGATTAGCGGTACGGTCTAGTCCCGGCTCCGACCGCGTCCGACCGCGATTGCGCGGAGATGGACACCCCAGGGGCTTTTAGTTAGCAGGGGTTTGAGTCCCACACACCTCCTTGTTCCCTACATGTAGCAAGGTGACGGCCATGATGGTTTCCCCTGGGAAAAAAAAAGGCTGTATCTACATTTTATTATGATGGAAAGGCTTGACTTTGATTCTACAATTATATTAACGCAAACTAGCGTTAATATAACTGAAGGATCAAAGTCAAGCCTCTCTTTCATTATAAAATGTAAACAGCCTACTGAACTCACTTACCTAATTCCTATACAAGAGACCAACTACCAACTTCCAAAAAAACCAACTAGGCAAACTTTCTCCTTTGTTCCTCGCTCAACTGTGCGAAGGTAATACTTTACCCGAAACAGCGAATAAAGAGTAACAAACAAGTTCCATTACGGGTTTGAGGAAACGACATTATAAGGGCTAACTAGCCGCTCCGAATTCCCACAGCTACTTGAGTCCAGAGTGCAGAAATGTACCTACAAAATTATACCTACTTATTTATGTTTATTATTACTTTTCCAAAAAAGTCCGATAGTCATAGTCTTAACACCAGGAATAAACATAGACTTGCAGTCCTAGTCCTCAGAATTCATAAAATCGGTAATTCCTTTGTTGGCCTAAGTATTAAGATATTCAATAAGCTCCCACAAAATGTCATTAACCTATCATTGGATAAGTTTAAGCCTCATATTAAAACCTGCCTAATGAAGAAAGGTTACTATAGTGTACAAGAGTATTTAAATGCTAAGAATTCTTGGTCATGTTAATCGATTAGTCTTGTGAGTTGTTATTCATAGTAGTCTGTTAACTTTGACAATTTTATTTTTTTCTTCTCAATTGAAACTCTGTAACATCAACAATATTTAAAAGAGTAACTACTGAGTTTCTTGCTGGTGTCTTCTCAGTAGAAATCGACATCCCGAACCAGCGGTAGATGATAATATGTGTACCTATATTGACATTCATAAGTGTTCTGTATGGACCTAAATTGAATAAATATTTTTTTATCTTTTATCTTTATGTGATGGGTGTAGTGGCGTAGCATAGCCTGTACTGGCATTGGAAGACTATTTTGGCACGATCTTTTCTTCCTCGATAGATACCCCACCTCCCTCAGGACGTAGCCTAGATTTTACCTCTTCCCTCGTCCCTATTACGCTACGCTACTACCAGTAGTGGCGAAGCGTGGGCGTCGGTCGCCCCGGGGCTGAAGACTATTTTGGCGCTTTATTTCCTTTCTCTACACCCACACCACCCTAGGATAAAGCCGAAATTTTGCCGCCCCCTAATAATGCCACCCGTGGCGAACTACCCCTCCCCCCTCTACCATATAAAAAACTATGTAAATGTAACATGCTTAGAAATAACATGTATGGTAATTTTCTTGCTATTTGACAGGTCAATGACAAAAAAAGAAAAAAAAGTTCTTTATTAATTCAAAGACCTTTTTAGTACAAATTACCTACATGCCGATAGCAAACCTTTTCAACAAAGCCCGCACACCGCAGCACGTAATCCTGATTCGCCTTCTTTTTACCCCCCATTTTCTTAAATGCCCCTGGATAGAAATTAAAAATGTACAAGCGACCGCGCCGCGACCGCCCCTAAGCTTTGTGAGCTAAAACGAAACAAAATCGAACTCGACGATATAGTACTTAAAACCGCAATAGAGATGGGCAAACCTCGCGATGTTGGTTTTGTCCTTTTAAAAAGACATAAATTTAATAATCATTACCATGGGACCAATATAGAGGTTTATATAGAAGAAAGGTACAGGAAGAGTACAGGTAACCCGAAAACACATAACACTTGCGCGTTGTAATCGACACCTAGCGCCATCTATTGTAATAAACGAAACAAAGTGAGGGCGGGCGGACCAAAAATATTGATTTAATTAATGTCTGACGTTAGGAGAGCTCTGGAGAGGCCTTAGCCTAGCAGTGTGGGACCATTTAAGCTAACAAAAAAAACATCTTATATAAATCTACATGTATAATTTTCCCTACAGTAAGGGTCGAAACTGTCATTCTATACAAATCGGACGATATAACATAGATTTATTCACGGATAACGATTGGACGAATCGGGGCTTTCTTTATTAAGCAATATTATGCATTGTACAACTACAAGAAAATAAATTGACCCCATTTCGGCTTTAAACCACCTTAACATGATAAATCGCGATCGAATGTTTACGGTATTAAATCTCATGTCATCCCGTTCACACATGCAATGTGAAAGAGGCTGGCACGAATTTTGTTCGGGACTATCCTCAGTTCGCGATTTGTAATAACGGGGTAGAAGTTTATCATTCAAATAAGTGTGATTTAAGCTGATTCACACTAATTTTAGTAATAAGAGTTAGACACTAACATTTCAAACGCAGAGGAAGTGTTTTAGTTAGTCTACCAAAGTGTTATTAATTATATGGGAAGTGATTTAGTTAAGGAGTAGTTTGGTGGTACTTGGAGCCGGAAATACAATGCTCACTCACTAACCAAGATTTGATTGTTTGAGAACTAAACCACCAACCGTACATACGTCCCGCCGAGGAGGCAGGTTAGGCGACTTGTAACACAGGTCTTTTCTAAGACCTATATCGAGCGTCAGCCTCTCACACTTGGGTCTTTAAAAGAGGACGTTACTTGGCGTAGATTCTATACTCTGTTTGTTTAGGTAATTACCTAAAGGTAAACAACAAAAATGGCGGAGTTCAGGGATGTTCAACCTTTTATTATAATCGTGATCTCTCACTTCAAGTAATGTTCACAGTTGGCGTCTATGCTGGAAACCCGACCATGTGAAATATCAGTCAAAAGTGATGCCCGCACTACCGAGAAGTATGAATTTTTGATTTAATAGGGTTGTTTTTTCACAAGAAAGGTTTTGGATAACTGGTTTTTTAGATACTTTTTTGTGGGCAAGCTGTAATACTTTTAGAAATAAGTAAAAATATGTATTTACTCAACCGTTTGCATGCTTAAAAATAATTTTCGCCCTTTTTATTAAACAAAGTGGTTAAAATATAAGAGTTGATAACAGAGAAAATGAGATTTATATTCCGGATAATATAATTTTTGTAGCGTTTTGTGTCTCAATGAAAAATGACCTTAAAAATAACCCTTTTATGGTTTGTTTACATTTATTTTATTTTATTTTATTTTATTAAGAACACAAAACAGATAACAGTTGAGAATTTTGTACAATGCACATTTACGAGATAACTTAAGAGCTAAACTATTATCTAAAAACATGTGTCCCTGACATGAATAGATAGAGAACACAAAAACGAGAAAGGTGCCTGAAGGGCCATAGGTAAAAAGTTAAGTATAATTTATCATTATATTACATATTTTTTACATATTTTAATTTTAATTATAATCTAGGTAGGAGGGTTCTGATGGCCCTCTTGAAGATTTTTGGACAAACAGCAAAGATATCTATATCGTGATTATTTCGTGCGAGTTCGTTGTATTGGCGACACATGCGGACTATCGGGTTGTAGAACGATGTGTTATTGCGGTATACCCGAAGGGAAAATAATTTGGGATTACGAATTCTAAAAAGAGTATTGAAATTTAAAGCAGATAGGAGTGTTGGGGAATCTATTAATGAGTTGACAATTTTGTGGAGATATATTAAGTCAGTCTGCATACGTCTTGCCTCTAGAGTAGGTAAATTATATTTTTCTAGTCGATCGCTGTAGGTGTTCAGCTTCCGGTGATTGCCCTGCCTGAAAGAGAGAGTTCTCAGCATTTTTTCTGAATAGATTCAATGCGATTGTTATGCACAGCATAGAAGGGTGACCAAATTATGGAACCATATTCGAGATTACTACGCACGAGTGTGTTGTATAGATATATAATAGAGCGAGACTTTTTAAAATGTTTTGTGTTACGTAGCACAAACCCCAAGAGTTTAGCACTTTTATTATATATGTATGAGTAATGATCTCTGAAAAACTCAGTTTGCTGTCGAAGATTATTCCAAGGTCCCTTGCTTTGCACTGACGATACAAAGTATTATGGTTTAACTTATAGTCGTACTGCAGACGATTTATTTTTCTAGTGAAGGTCAGAACAAAACACTTGTCGGCATTTAGATGCATGTAGTTGTCAGCACACCACAGGGAAAGTTTATTGAGGTCTCTCTGTAGGGTCTCTGCGTTACTATGATCAGCAACTGTGGAAAAGATCTTGAGATCGTCAGCGTATAAAAGACATGGACTACTCAGGCTGTCTGTCAAATCATTGATGTACACGTTAAAAAGAAGGGGCCCCAGATGCGATCCTTGATGTACGCCAGATGTGACTACTACGGGAGCCGAGAATTCCCCTATAAGGGCAACCAACTGACTACGGCGAGACAAATAAGACTCCATCCAACGGAGTAGTGATCCATGCACGCCCATTGCTTGTAATTTTTGACAAAGTTTAACGTGGTTTACCTTATCAAAGGCTTTAGAGAAGTCTGTGTAGATAGAATCCACTTGGACATTTCTGGCGAATGCTTCACACAAGTAATTTTTATATTCTAAAAGGTTGGTTATAGTTGATTTATTTTTGACGAATCCATGTTGGCTAGGAGAGAGTGAGGAACTGATATGAAAGTAGATATCATCGTATACTAGAGACTCGAACAACTTAGGGCAACAAGACAATATGCTTATAGGTCTATAGTTTAGGCAGAGTGATTTGTCACCGCTTTTGTGTATAGGAACAACGTGAGCATATTTCCAAGAATCAGGAAAGATGCCTGAGCTTAGCGACTGATTAAATAATAAGGATAAGGGCAAGGACAATTCATCTGCGCATCGTTTTAGAATTAAAGGTGGAATTTCGTCAGGCCCAGCGCTCTTGTTAGCGTCCAAGTCCTTCAATTTCCTTTTGACGTCGTTCTCCCTTAATGTAATTGAAGAAAGGCAGGTGTTCGAAGTCTTATATTGTAGACATGTGGGGGTACTGTTACATCCTACTGGGTCCTCGAATACGGAGCAGAAGTATTGTGAGAATAGTTCACACACTCCCTTGAGGTCTGATGCATCTTTGTTATTGTACTTCATTACTTTGGGAATTGCATTGCTCTTTCCTCGCTTGCTATTCACGAAGGACCAGAAGTATTTGACATTTGTGGTTAGTCCGTCTTCAATAGAGTTGATGTATTGTTTGTAGCAGTGATCTATGAGGCGCTTACAACGAGCACGTAGAAGAGAAAAGACGTCGTAATCCCGAGGGTTTTATATTTTTTGTATAACTTATGGTATTTGTGTTTTTCAGCCAGACATCGTATAACAGGAGCGTTAAACCATTTGGGATATTTGTTAGATTTTTTAGAGATAATGGGCGTGTGGTTTTGAATTATAGTTATAAGAGTATTTGTAAAAGCGTTGGTGTTAATATTAACGTCAGAAGATGCCAGAATATTTTGCCAATTCGTGTTTTTCAATTCAGATTTAATTTTACCTAAATCGCACTGTTTATAGTTGTATCGTTTACAATACTTAGGTTTAGTTATTTTAAAACTTGTATGCAGACTAATAGAGATAGTGATAGCAGGATGGTGTCGGTCCAAGCGACTCAAAGGATTACATTCTCGAACCTCCACGGTGTCGAAAGTACTGAGTACTAGATCAAAAGAAAAAAAAATATAAGTGTAATAATTATAATTATTAGCAGTCCTGTCTACTTTTGAAATATTTTGTTCAGAGAGTCTACGTTCTTGATGTGTACAGCCCCTGATGCGTCATCTTTACGGACATAGATTCTTCCAAAACGAATCCAGACGTATTTGTAATTACTGCTTGCTGCCGCTTTGCGAGTCTCTGCATGTAACATTTTTAGTTCAGGTGAGAGGTGTTCAGCAACATAAATTCTGCAGGCCTTAGTAGGTGGCATACCTAATTGCGTGGAGTTAAGCATTGCGTTCGGGTGATTTTTGTTATAGCGATGCACGGCAGACAATACCAGATCGCGTTGGCGGGGTGAAGCCAGCGTCACCAAGATGTTGCGGGGGCGGCTGGACCCAGCGTTCATTTTTGCAACTCTTCTACACGCTCTAATTGATGCGTCGTCAATGTTAACCTGAAGCAATGCACAGAGCTTGTGGAATAAATCTAGCAAATTTTCATTTTGGCATTCAGGAACAGCTTGAATCTCTATGTTGAGGCTGCGAGACATGTTGTCCATATTGGTGACCTTATTTTGGACTGCTGTTAATTGCTTCCTGATGTCGCTGTTTTCTTTCTCTAGCTCATGGATTAATGAATTCTGTTTATCTATCTTTAATTGGAGATCTTTTTGTCCGGAGCTGAGAAAATCTGTGGCATACCTAATTGCGTGGAGAGTACTGCGTTTGGGTAAGTTACTATTTTTCTTTATCATTTCAATTTCAGAAGTAAAGTTTTCAACTTGACATGCAACTATACAAGTTGTCATTGCTTCTTGCATTTCTGTTGCTGTTAAATATCCCTTTTTTCTATTGGCTTTACTCATTCTTGCATTATTTATAAAGCGCTTGCAGTAGGCTATCACTCTTACCAACCTTGTCAATGTTGAAAACCTTTCCCAGTTAACTGTCTCTACTGTACCGGTGCAACAAGATTTAATTTTTACCATTTCCAAATTAGTTTCATTGTCTTTAGGCTTTTTATATTCAATATTTTCTTGTTGCAACAATTCTGGACCCTGAAACCACATGTCATTTTTTACCAGGTCTGATGGCTGCAAACCGCGGGAAGCTGCATCTGCTGGATTACATTTCGTCGGGACATGAGACCAGTGGTGAGAATCGAGGTTAGTAATAATTTCCGAAACACGATTCGCCACAAACACCTTCCAGCGCTTTGGCGAGCTGTTTATCCATGCCAGCACCACTGTCGAGTCCGTCCAAGCATGCAGGTGAGCCTTATCAATTTTCATCACACTAGCCACTTCTAACATCAACCTACATAATAAAACAGCACCGCATAATTCAAGTTTCGGGATAGATACTTGCTTTATGGGCGCTACCTTTGATTTTGCAGCTAGCAGCGTCACCGTAATGTTTCCTTCGGAGTCAACCACGCGAGAGTAAACAACAGCTGCGTATGCATCCTTCGAGGCGTCGCAAAACCCATGCAGCTCCACCGAGTCCCCAGTCTTCATACCAGTCCATCGTGGTATGACAATATCCTGTAAATTCACCAGCTCCTGACGGTAAGTTAACCATTCCTTTAATAATGTATTTGGCACCGTTTCATCCCAGTCTATACCTGTAAGCCATAGCTTTTGAATCATCATTTTTGCTTTTATAATGCTTGGCCCAGCCCAACCTAACGGGTCGTAGAATCTAGATATGTCCGAAATTATTTTCCTTTTTGTTACAGGTTCTTCGACGCCTGACACATCAACCTTGTAGCGGAACACATCTTCACGTCGGTCCCAGGTAATTCCAACAATTTTAATTATTTCATCTGTCTTTATTCTATTCTATTCTCTATATTAATTGCAAGGAGTTCAGAGACAGTTCAGTTGAGTCACGGCGCGAATTCGTTGCATCTAAAAACATTTGTTATTGTTGTCTCGGAAATAATCACTCTGCCAAATACTGCCACAGTAATTACAAGTGTCGCATTTGTAGAAGAAAGCACCACGCTCTTTTACATCCAAATAAGGTAGTTGAACAGGAACCACAAAATGGTGAGGTTGCGGCTGATCACGCGGAGGTAAGTAAAGTCGTTTCTTGTACATCAACGAGGAACAACGTGAAATATAGCCAGGTTTTACTTGCAACCGCTCTTGTAAATACGGTTTCTAAATGTGGTCAGGCCTATATACTGCGTGCCTTGCTGGATCAGGGGTCCCAGTCTTCGTTTATTACAGAGGCTATGGTTCAAATATTGGGCTTAAAGAAGATACCAGTCAAAGGGCAGATAATAGGCGTAGGTAGTACAAATGGGCTTATATCTAAAGCTATGGTGGAAATAAAAATATCGTCAAGGATTGATCCAAACGTTGTTATTACTGTGAAGGCACACGTTTTAGGCTCCATTACTTCGCTTTTACCTACCCACAGGGTAACAGCCGAGGAATGGAAGGAGCTTGATGATATAGTTCTTGCGGATCCGGGCTATTATACTTCCAACACGATTGATTTGTTGTTAGGTTCAGAAGTATATAGCCAGATAATTCAGAGCGGAGTTATGAAGGGACCACATGGTTCACCACTTGCACAATGCACATCGTTGGGATGGATTCTATCTGGGGTTGTTCATACATCCACCCAACCATCTGAAAAGATAAAGGTTATGCATTGCAATGTGGAGGAAAATCTGCTTCTGAAGAAGTTTTGGGAGCTTGAAGATGACATCCCTCTTCCTAAGGAGAAAATGTTCACAGAAGATGAGAAGGCTTGTGAAGATTTCTTTGCTGCAACTACTAGTAGAGATGAGACTGGTAGGTATATTGTCCGTCTCCCATTGAAAGGTGAAGTTCCTGATTGAAGAATTCCTTGCCGATAGCTGAGAAAAGATTATATTCATTAGAGCGAAGACTGAAGAACTGCAACCTGAAACAGAAATACACAGAGGTTATTAATGAATATATTGAAATGGAACACATGGAACGGGTGCCTGCGGATGAAGTTAAAAATGAAAAGGCAATATACTTACCACACCATGTAGTGATACGCGACGACAAAGATACTTCCAAAGTGAGAGTAGTATTCGACGCATCCTGCAAGGGTAGTAATAACAAATCGTTGAATGACAACTTACTAGTAGGTCCAACTTTGCAATCTGATCTGCGTCATATAGTCATGCGGTGGAGAAACCATCCTATTTGTCTCTCGGCCGACATTGTTAAAATGTACCGGCAGGTTAAGATTCATCCTGATGATGCGGACTTCCAGAGAATATTATGGAGAGACGAGGTAAGCTCTGAAGTTGATCACTACAGGCTTTTGAGAGTTACTTTTGGAGTTGCGTCGGCGCCCTACCTGGCTGTGAAGAGCTTGCAGCAAGTAGCTGTGGATCACGCTGACGAGTTTCCCATGGCAGCTGAAAAGGTATTGTCTGACTTCTACATGGATGATCTAATGACTGGTTGCGAAACTATAGATCAAGGAGTACAGCTTTACAGAGAAATGAATGAAGCATTAGCCAAGGGTGGGTTTCAGTTGCAAAAGTGGACTACTAATAATGAAGATTTGTTACAAGCAATGAAAGAAGATAGCAAGAATATAGGGGAAGAGGGAGGAAAGGATGAAAGCTTAAAAATAAAGACAGATGAAATAATTAAAATTGTTGGAATTACCTGGGACCGACGTGAAGATGTGTTCCGCTACAAGGTTGATGTGTCAGGCGTCGAAGAACCTGTAACAAAAAGGAAAATAATTTCGGACATATCTAGATTCTACGACCCGTTAGGTTGGGCTGGGCCAAGCATTATAAAAGCAAAAATGATGATTCAAAAGCTATGGCTTACAGGTATAGACTGGGATGAAACGGTGCCAAATACATTATTAAAGGAATGGTTAACTTACCGTCAGGAGCTGGTGAATTTACAGGATATTGTCATACCACGATGGACTGGTATGAAGACTGGGGACTCGGTGGAGCTGCATGGGTTTTGCGACGCCTCGAAGGATGCATACGCAGCTGTTGTTTACTCTCGCGTGGTTGACTCCGAAGGAAACATTACGGTGACGCTGCTAGCTGCAAAATCAAAGGTAGCGCCCATAAAGCAAGTATCTATCCCGAAACTTGAATTATGCGGTGCTGTTTTATTATGTAGGTTGATGTTAGAAGTGGCTAGTGTGATGAAAATTGATAAGGCTCACCTGCATGCTTGGACGGACTCGACAGTGGTGCTGGCATGGATAAACAGCTCGCCAAAGCGCTGGAAGGTGTTTGTGGCGAATCGTGTTTCGGAAATTATTACTAACCTCGATTCTCACCACTGGTCTCATGTCCCGACGAAATGTAATCCAGCAGATGCAGCTTCCCGCGGTTTGCAGCCATCAGACCTGGTAAAAAATGACATGTGGTTTCAGGGTCCAGAATTGTTGCAACAAGAAAATATTGAATATAAAAAGCCTAAAGACAATGAAACTAATTTGGAAATGGTAAAAATTAAATCTTGTTGCACCGGTACAGTAGAGACAGTTAACTGGGAAAGGTTTTCAACATTGACAAGGTTGGTAAGAGTGATAGCCTACTGCAAGCGCTTTATAAATAATGCAAGAATGAGTAAAGCCAATAGAAAAAAGGGATATTTAACAGCAACAGAAATGCAAGAAGCAATGACAACTTGTATAGTTGCATGTCAAGTTGAAAACTTTACTTCTGAAATTGAAATGATAAAGAAAAATAGTAACTTACCCAAACGCAGTACTCTCCGGTCCTTGAATCCTTTTCTTGATGAGAACAATGTGTTGAGAGTGCGAGGTAGGCTCGAAAACTCAACTCTTGAAGCCGGTCGTAAACATCCCATATTATTGCCCAGAAAATCGTACCTAACCAATCTGATTATAAGGGATGCACACATGAAAACACTTCACGGCGGCCCACAGTTGATGATGTGTCATGTGCAGTCCAAGTATTGGATCTTGGGTTTAAAACCAATGGTAAAATCGGTTTTTAGAAAATGTGTCACATGTGTCAAGAACACAGGTAATACCGGAACGCAGTTGATGGGGCAATTACCTACTGCCAGGGTCACTCCCACTCGACCCTTCAACTCTTGCGGAGTGGATTACGCAGGTCCCATCCAACTGAGAACTGCTAAGGGTCGCGGGTACAAGTCCTACAAGGGCTACATTTGTGTATTTGTGTGTATGGTTACACGCGCCATACATTTAGACGTTGTATCCGATCTTACATCGGAAGGATTTATGCAAGTTTTTAAGCGGTTTGTGGGAAGACGAGGGCTTAGCACAGATATGTGGAGCGACAACGCTACAAATTTTGTTGGGGCAGCTAGTGAGCTGAAGAAATTATTCTCTTTAGAGAAAAGCACCATGATGCAGGAATTAGTGGAGGCTCTTGCGACCAAAGGGTGTACTTGGCATTTTATACCATCACGCTCTCCCAACTTTGGTGGCTTGTGGGAGTCAGGCGTCAAGTCTGTCAAGTACCACCTAAAAAGGGTCATTGGGGACTCCACGCTAACGTTTGAGGAAATGTCAACAGTGCTGGTCCAAATAGAGGCGTGCCTGAATTCACGTCCTCTGTCAACCATTACGTGTAACGATGACGACGGGTACAATGTGTTGACGCCTGGGCATTTCCTCGTAGGTGAACCTCTTGTCGCTCCACCTGAAAGAAGCTACGAGTCCTCTAACGTAAGGACTTTGCGTAGATGGCAATACGTGCAAAGAATGGTCCAGGATTTTGGCGTCAGTGGTCACACCAATATTTGCAGCGCTTTTACCACCGTTATAAGTGGTCGTCGCAAAACGATCAACCTAAAATTGGGGATGTAGTGGTTGTGAAAGAGGACAACTTGTCTACCGGTCGTTGGCTTTATGGCAGAGTGATTAACGTCCATCCAGGCAACGATGGCATTGTTAGAGTTGTCACTTTAAAGGTTAAAGGCGGTATTGTAAAAAGGCCTGTGTCCAAAATTTGTCTCCTTCCCATTGCTGACTGAGTTATGTAATTTAGTATTGTTAATTTGTTTTGTGTTATATCTTAGCCTATAAATTGTATGTGAATAAGTTGTTTTATGTGTTAGTGGGTCAGGCGCATGGTTTGTAAATTGTATAAGTTAGGAACACAGAATTGTAAATTATTAGTTATTATTTTTTCACGGTGGGCGATTTGTTTGCATTTATTTTAATTCTGTAAAAATGTTCCTATTCTTAAGGACCTTGGTAGGTCCTTGGTGGGCGATATGTATAAACCATTGTAAATATGCAAGTAAATATGGCGCCTTGCTTCAATGTAAATAACGAGGTAGTTCCATCCGGCCGCCAACAGATGGCGCTAGTCAAAATAACGTCGGCTAAAAGTTGTATATCGCGATGACGAGATTTTTATTTGAGCATACTTATAGGCTAGAGAACTTAGAAAATAAACTCTTTTATTCGTCACCTAAATTGGCTTTTATTCTTTGCTTATATTAGCCCCAAATTGCGCAGAGGTCCGTGGTTTGTTCAGTCATGTTTACAAAGTCGGCAATGTAGGAAGCTGTTCGGTTCTAAAATTCCTCTACAAGCATTACAATTCATTGTTGTTTTTTTTTTCTCTTTTCTTCTGCTCCTTGTTTTCTCCTTTTTTTATTGGAAAAATAACAAAAGAAATGTTCCAATACTTAATCAAAATGCAAATATAAGAAAAAAAAATCAACAAAAAAAAAATATTTTTTAGTGGGGTTTGAACTTGCGATCCTTGAGTTTGAGGACCAACGCTGTCGCCTCTCGGCTATGCGGCTTGTTACTTAAATCGTGAAATTAAGCTTATGTCTTATAAGCTGTAGTGGTTCAATTTCAATGTTCTCTGACTCTGGTGGGTCCAAAGTCCAATTCTTTTGTTTTGAGGCGTAGGCTGCTTGCAATATCACTGCGAAGGTTGCAATATTTCTTGTGATTCTGCAGTTTTTGTGGACACTTCCGTTAAAGTAGTTCACACCACCTTGTAGACCGTAGTTTAAAGTACATCCCAGTATAAATTTCAAATCAAAACAATCACTTTTTACCACTTTTTAGAATTATTTTTGAGGAGCACCAGAAAGCACGTCTAACTTGTTTGTAATCCACCGTCGAAAAAAAAAAACCAGACACTGAACCCAGACACTGAACAAACACAAGTGTTCATCGCACGAATGTTTGTCCAGGGTGGGGATCGAACCCACGACCTTTGGCGTAAGAGGCAGGGTCACTACCAATTCGGCCATCCGGTCAGGTTAAATAATAATAATCTTCCAACCGATTACGGCTACGGCGGCCAATCTCAACGATCAGCCACGTACGCAGGATATATTATAGTGCTCAAGTGTGTGCGCAAACACAAGTGCACTCTCTATTCCCTTACCCTCATATTCCGATGGGACACTACTGTGACACGACCAGAGAGGGATTGGGCGCAGGACCAACGGCTTAACGTGCTTTCCGAGGCACGGGGGTACAAGACCGCCAATTTCCAGACTCCGGGCTGCCACTAAGAATTTCATTCCGAAAACTTAGGTACAAATTTTTGGCCCGACCCGGGGATCGAACCCGGGACCTCTTGCGCAGCCGTCGCTTTAAAGTGCGACCCACTAACCACTGCGCCACCGAGGCAGTCACCCACAATCCCAAATTTAGTTAAGTACCTAAACAAATGGAGTATAGATTGTTTAACATCGTAAAATAAATAAATAAAAGTTTGAAACGTGTAACCATGATTCAGTTGGTCTGAATCCCCTGATAAAGGGTTGCGATGGATTGTAATTACCAGACTTCCCGAAACCTGGATCCAGGTCCAAGCATACCCCGGGCTCCGAAGGAACAGCTTTGGATGCAACTGGGATATTTTATTGCTTATAATAGGCAGACGAGCTTGCGGCCCATCTGATAGTAAACGGTAACCGCCGCTCATAGCCGGAGCACAGTCATGCCGCTGCCTACCGTGAGAGAAGAACTCTTTTCAAACCTCTTTTTAAAAAAGACACTTTTTTTTTATAATTATAATTCTTACAACATCTCATACGTTGACCTGATTCCGTACTAAGTAGCTTAAGCACTTGTGTTACAGATATCAGACAACAGAGGATCACAAATATATACTTAAATACATATATTACACCCAGACACCGATCAAACACAAGTGTTCATCGCACGAATGTTTGTCCAGGGTGGGGATCGAACCCACGACCTTTGGCGTAAGAGGCAGGGTCACTACCAATTGCGCCATCCGGTCAGTCAAAAACAAAGGACATGTCATAGCGATCAGGGAACACCGCGGCTGGAAGCTCATTCCAGAGTTTGCACAAGCGTGGGAAAAAGCAGCGCTGGAAACGAAGCGTTCTGGAAGGGATTGGTTCCAGGTAGTATTGGTGAAGTTTGCCGCGGCGTCTAGGTACGATTGTAGAATGGTGACCCTGGTATGATATTAAACAGCTCCACAGAGCACTCTCCATGGAATAATTAAACGCTAAAAAGTCGGTTCCTTATCTTCATATAATCTGACGCTGGCTGTACCTATACCGATACTCGTATTTTTAAATATCTATTTCACTCGTACTTTGATACTATCCCATCACTACTGGTTAGTTTAAAGGCGTCGTTTGAAAGGAGCAAAAAAATTGGCATTACTAAAACTAAGGGTTGTGAAGCCTTAGTGTTGTGGAACTATCGATAGTTTCCCTATCGATAGTTGACCTCGAAAATTATTCAGACTATCGATAGTATCTGTAGTATTGTGTTTCCTAACGTAGGTATTTATCAAAAATTATAGATACTATTGACAATCAGCTTTGTTTCGATAGTATTGCTGCCTGATTAAATGTGTCCGAAACTATAAATACTATCGGACATTAAACGATCGATAGAATCGATAGTACTAGCGTTATCAATAGTATTAACGATAGTCTATCGACAGACTATCGATAGTGGACTATCGATAAGCAATAAGCAACACTCATTTGGTTCAGTTTCTTCGTAAATGCCGAGTAAATACCTGCACAGCTACAGCTTAATTTCTATTAAAGGTGTATTTTTGAGGCTTTAAAATTCGTGTTATAAATGCTATTTATTTAGGCAAGTTTTATAAACATCGAGAAGACTAAGGTTCTATGAGCCGTGGTATCACTCCGATCGAGTAAGCCCATTCATGCCGAAGCGTTGGATACAAATGGCCATCTCTGGGATCAACACGGGAACCTAAGTACAGCTGATTGCTGATTTAAGCTCCCACCCACTAGCCAAAGGATTATTGAACGTTTATGAATAAAGAACATTTTTTTTTAAATAAGCATTCAAAAATCGCGCGCCCCTATTCATATCACTTTACATTCCATACAAATAAATTTTCCAGGAGAGATTTACTCCCGAATAAGACCGTTAATTTACAAGAGTTCTCACAGTAAATCAACTATGGCGTAAATGTTCAATACTTTAAAACCGGGCATTCTCACCTCCTTCCTCCGTGAGGGAACGAAAATAACTTCGGATCGAGTTAGCGCTCGAAAACAAACCTGTTTTTCAAGACTTGAACTGTTAGGTCACTTCGTCGTGGGAATAAGATAGTAACTTGCAAATAGACGATGGTTTGTGGGGTACCTTTTTTTATTTGTTAGAAATGGGGTGAGCCCTGCGTCTCATAGCCACTGCGACCAGTAGATGATCTATTGTGGCAGCCCCATAACCTATTACAGCACCTCATGTAGCTCCAGTTCCAGGATAAACCCGAGAATGGAGCTGATGGGGGAGCTTTTGATCTCGTCTGCTGAGATCATGTGTGCTCCTAGGTGCCGGCTTCTGCACCGGTGCAGCGCTATGCACTCGCCGAGGACGTGGATAATCGTTTCCTCGTCCTCGCGACAGAACCTGCAGATTTTGGTATCTGAAAGGCCCATGTTGTGCAGGTGCTTGTTTAATTTGCAGTGCCCTGTGAGGGTCCGAGTGAGTGCCCTAACATGTCCTCTACTCAGTTTTATTATTTCTACAGCTCGTCTCTGATCGAACGCCTGTATCAACGCCTTAGACTGTTCTAGTCGAGGTAGTCTTTTCCAATATTCAGTGCTTTGCTTATGCTCCCACTCTTTTAACTCGAACCTGACCATGCAGGCTGGAACGCCACTTATTGGTTCCGGTCCGAGTAGTGGGCTCTCTGCCCCGGCCTTTGCGGGGTACCGTACTTCGAAGGGTAAAAACGATATCCTATTATAGTCCATTCAGTATGTGAAGGAGAATCGGACAGTTCAAACGTTTCGTATCATGCATCCTTCTTTCTGCAAATAAAAATTGTAGTTGTAAAAATCATTAACTTTCTGGTGTTTTTATTCTTCCAAAATAAACAAGTATTAAACTTTCTCAATTAATGAACAAGAACGTAAAAGAGTTATTACAAATAATATCTTATGAATTGCATAATCCGCAAAACGGAATTTTTGCTCATAGGGATTGACACAAACAATCGCAATAAATCAGTAATCGGAATTGCGACCATCTTACCATCGATTCACCATAATTGTCTCGTGCAAAATATGTTGGTATAGATTGCATTAGGGATCAAGAACTAGTAATTTCTTTTGGTGGCGAAGGTGGTTCTGACACGTCAAGAGAGTGTTGTTATTTTTCAGATGAATACAATGCATATTAAAGGTGATTAATTGCGTGTGTACCACTAAGAATATTAACATATTGTATTCCATATCCAGAAAGTTCAAATTCGTATATAAAATGTCGATTAAAATTGAAAATCATACAAATAAAAAGTCGATTAGGTTTCGAGAGAAAATATTCTCGATTCTTAAAAATATTGGTTAGGTATAAAAAGAGCGTCTCATTTTTGATGTCAAAATAGAACTGTCCTATTTACTTTCACATACTGAATGGACTATACTAAGTCTCTTGCCTGTTCGATTGTCTCTCATCATACTGTATCTCATGAGGCGTAATAGCTGAACAAGTGATATTTTAATGTGATACTTAGGTGGTAAACAAGCGGGCGGATCGCCTGATGTTAAGCAATATGGACACCCGCAACACCAGTGGATTCACAAGTACGCTGCCAACCTTCAAACCGCCCCTTACCCCGGATTGGGCCTATGGTAGGTATATGGCGAAACACAGCACAGTGCTGCTTCACGCCGGTTTTCTGTGAGAACGTGGTATAGTACAAAGAATCTCTGATGAGGATGGATGGACATGCCAAAATTATATGTTCTATGCATACCTATGGGTTCTTTGTAGACTCCGGAACCCTAAAAATTGAATAAGCACTAGGCGGATGATTTATATCTAACGCCAATATGAATATACGCAAGCTCTCGTCAGAACCGCTCCATATCTTGTTAGCTTCCCACCTCGTCATAACAATATATCGTGGAGATATATTTAAGAGCCGTAATTCCCCGCTCGATATCCGTGGTCGTTTGTCACCGCTTGTCAACTACGACTTAAATGCCGACGGCGAACATCCTGATGTTATGCCATAGTGACGTCGCACAATAAATATAGACAGTCCCAGATCTGAAGCTAAAGTCAAACTCAAAAACTGTTTGTTTTAGAAAATAATCAATCTGAATCAGTATTCTCATTTATTTGTTTATTTATTTGAACAACCTACAAGGCATACACTACTACATTCTTAACGCAGTAGGTAATTAAATTCTTAGTGGTGACCTAATTACAGGTTGCCACGGCATGCGAAGCGATACTATATTATATACTAACATGAAATCTCATTTAAAAATAATAAAGAACATTATTTAGAAGAAACAACTGTTAATATGAGTTTATTATGATTAAACGTTTATTTATGTTACACTTGTAAGAGAAACAAATCTGTAAATCGGCAATAGTCACGACATCAACGTCAGCCCATTTAAGTCCCCACATCTGGGGCACAGGCCTCCCTCAATCACATGAGGGGTAATTGCCATACTCACCACGCTTGGCAGACGGATTGGCGAGGGTTTTGAAATAAATGCAGAGTTTTCCTTCTCTGGGTGCTGATGATCATGCCAGCAGCTTTACCTTAGTCGCCTTTTACGACACCTCGGTAAGAGTGAGGGTGACCTATTCTGCCGGGGAACACACGGCCGGGGAACACTCGGCCGGGGAGTCACGACTCCCGGGCCCCATAAGGGGCTGACTTTTCCAAATACATATTCGTTTACTTCTTACACAAAAAAAAGGAAAAATCAGTGATATGAATAGGGGCGCGCGGTATTTTGAATGCGTATTTTCAAAAAAATGTTCTTTATTCATAAACGTTCAATAATCCTTTGGCTAGGCCTTTGGGTGGGAGCTTAAATCAGCAATCAGCTGTACTTTGGTTCCCGTGTTGATCCCCGAGTTGGCCATTTATATCCAACGCTTCGGCATGAATATGCCGGATCGATAGGAGTGATAGGTACCACGGCCTCATAGAACACCTTACCTAAATAAATAGCAAAGTTCAATGGCATTTTATAGCACGAACTTTAAAGCCTCAAAAATACACCTTTAATACAAATACACCTTTAATACTCGGCATTTACGAAGCAACTGAACAAAATTAGAGTTGCTTATTGCTTTATCGACAGACTATCGATAGTGGACTATCGATAGTGGACTATCGATAAGAGGAACAAATCTGCATACGGGCTGACTTTTCCAAATATATATTCGTTTACTTCTTACACAAAAAAAAAGTGGATAAATCAGCCCATATTCATGCATAATCTATAATTACATAATAAGTCATTATTTCTTCCGTCGCGAGGAAAAAAAACTCATAACAATAATTATTAAAATCAACCTCGCTGTAAGTCTTCTTATACTAATTTGGCGTTTTATTTATTTATTACGTCCACTTACAATTTATGCATTATAAAATATCGTACTACATTAATTCTTAAAAACTTGCCAAATATATAAATTAGTTACAAGTAGGCTGAAAGAGATGGATGGATGATGGAAAAATGTTGTGGTTCGTTTATCTCGTTTTTGTGTGCAATTATAAGCAAAATTTAAGTGTACGTCCCGTGAGCTCCTATTTACTGGCTAAAAGACAGACTCAAATCGCTTGAGCGATGTTTTTGGACTTTCTAGATTTTTTTTATAATATGGCTCTACCCGAAGATAATAATAATAATAATAACTCATTACCCCCACCACATCACAATCAGATCCGTAGTGTAGGAACTGTACTTGGTCTAGGCCCGTACATTTCTGAAAAGCCAGCAAATAGCTGTGATACTCAGCATATAAAGAACATAATAATAATAATTCTCATAACATCTCATACGTTAACCTGATTCCGTACTAAGTAGCTTAAGCACTTGTGTTACAGATATCAGACAACAGAGGAACACAGATATATACTTAAATACATATATTACCGCCGTGTGGTCCCCGGCAGAGTAGAATAGGCCACCCTCACTCTTACCGAGGTGTCGTAAAAGGCGACTAAGGTAAAGCTGCTTGCATGATCATCAGCACCCAGAGAAGGAAAACTCTGCATTTATATCAAAACCCTCGCCAACCCGTCTGCCAAGCGTGGTGAGTATGGCAATTACCCCTCATGTGATTGAGGGAGGCCCGTGCCCCAGCAGTGGGGACTTAAATGGGCTGATGATGATGATGATGATGATGACATATATTACACCCTGACACCGAACAAACACAAGTATTCATCGCACGAATGTTTGTCCAGGGTGGGGATCGAACCCACGACCTTTGGCGTAAGAGGCAGGCAGGTTCACTACCAATTGCGCCATCCGGTCAGTCAATATCTTGCCAATGTTACGTAACTTATCGAGAATAAGTAGGTAGTCAACAGTCGAAGTCAGTCAAAGTCACTCAATAAAATTCCGGTGTTTTTTCGTTTTATCGACCTACGGATTCTACCGATACCACTCTAAATACCATCGCGGGTATTAAGACTCTATTAGGTTCAAGCAAGTTGTCACGTGACAACTCACTCGACACCCAATATCGTGTTAAGAGCGATTTACATTTCAATAAGTACAGTAGCGAGTTAAGTTTCTTCATCAGCGAGTTAAGTCATTTTTGCCGTGAGAACAGAAAAAATGACTTAACTCGCTGATGCAGTAACTTAACTCTCTACTGTACTTATTAAAGTGTAAATCGCTCTTCAAAACAGTTCAACCCAACGATTCTTATTATTAGGATCACTTCGCGGCACTTCACTGCAGAAATATGGTGCAATAGTACTGAGAGACACAGAGCATTTATAGCGCAAAAAAATGCATCAGAGCCATATGCGGCGTCCCGCCGGGGGAGTCCTGTAGAGAGTCCTTTTGGAGCCTGGGCGTGCTACCACTACCAGCACTGTACATTTATGAGATAAGTTGTTTTGTTAAGCGTAATACTAACCTCTTTCGTAAAGCTAGAGAAGTAAATTCTAGACTAAAAAGAAATCCAGATAGTCTAGTTCTAAGTGTCATACCAAGATCTGCTAGGTACACAAATAGCTGCTTGTCTATGTACATTAAAATGACACTCTCGGCAAACACTTATACTATTTATTAAATAATCATGCACAAATGTCGGGCCCAACGCGTACCCGAAAAATTGATTCACGCCAAAAGTGGCCGCTTTTGGCGTGAATTAATTTTTCGCGTACAAAAACGGACCCAACATTTGTGCATGGTTATTCAATAAATAGTATTAGTGTTTGCCAAGAGGTTCTAATCCCGAAATTGTTTAAAATAGATCCGGTTTAGTAGCTAAAAAATAAAATCGATTGGCGTCGCTAGTGTGCCCTTCGCGTCGCCTTAAAGGGAGGTCGTTGCGGATAGCTGTGGACTTGCTATTTGTCCGCGACGGAGCACGGCGCGATTGCACGCGACGGATGCCCGCACCGGATATCCGCGACGTGCACCCACCTAACGCAGCGCACGGCCTTAAAGTTAGTTTGAAATGTATCTTTAGGTGCTCCTACACACCACTTATACGAGTATGTTACACACCTCAACTTTGTCTAGGGATATTGCAAAAATGACCGTTTTGACATTTTGAGTATAAATATATATATAACTCAAAAACTACGTAACCGATTTCAAAAAAAATATCGCTATTACAATGATACATTATCTCCTAATAATAAAAATTATACGAGTACTTACCTGGAGAAAATATCTTATTCCTGGGGGAAAATATCAATCATTCGAGGCGGGCTACGCTGTTAAGGGGTAAGTTTAAGACCGTAAAAAATAAAAAATAAAGCGAATCATTGTTATCTCGCTAGCGAGATAGTGTAATGTTTTAACTGAGTTTATGACCAAATCCAGCAAACAATAACCAATTTTAAAACGCGGAGCAAGAAACACGTATATAACGTTATAAAACAATACAATTGAGTGTGACGTTTTGATTAAAATTTGAATGAATAAATATACTTTATAATAAGTATGAAAATTTAAAAACACATCCTGTAATACCTAGGTATTACAGGATGTGAACAACGAAGGCGGCCTTTGAATTTTATAAAAGCAATTTATTTGTTAAAAAAAGTTATTCAACGAATGTTCTCTAACATTTTAACTGCTGTATATGAGCTGCAGTACATCGTCGCGTCGAAATGTACAGACGGTGTCAGGTCGAGTTACCTGCTGCAGTGCAAAAGTAGTAGGTACTTGTGTGGAAACAAAGGACGATGGAAAATCCAACAAAAGTAAGTCGTTTATATGTCGCAGCCATCTGGTTAAATAAGCCATCCATCTAGGGCGATCGCTAAACGCTAGCATCCAATAGGAGTCTTATCTATTAGAAATTTTACGTTCGGAAATGGTCGAGGCAATAGATAAAAAGTTATCTGAAAACTCGTATTGATTTACATATCATCGTCAATCGGTAGGTCTAGCTATCCACTATCGTACCTAACGCGGGCTAGGTGCTCGCCTATGCTACTCCACTTCTTAAGTGTCGACTAAGGTTACAGACATAGCCAACGGATTGCATGCCTCAAGTGCAACTGGCAGGGGGCACATAGCGAGGAGAACAGAACGGCCGTTGGGGCGGAAAGGCCCTCGAGTTGGAGGCCACGTTCAGGAAGTCGCAGCGTGGCAGGCCCCCGCCCCCACAAGGTGGACCGACGATCTGGTGAAGGATCTGCGGGAACCATTGGAATGCGGGCGTCACAGGACCGATCTGTGTGGAGAACATTGGGAGGCCTATGTTCCAGGCAGTGGACGTCTATTGGCTGAAATGATGATGAATGATGATGAAGTGTCTAATGGGACACCTAACTTGAGATTCGGAAAATTTAGGCTAATTCTGTGACATCTTTTCATTATGATGATCCTTTTGTTATAGAATGATGATCGATGGATGGGGGTGTAATACTGTGAATTTCACGTGCAACTTTCTACCACGTACCTCAGGTCTGTGGAACGGTTTGGCTGCAGGAGTAGGGACCTTCAAGAGAAGAGCGTACTCTTTTTTAAAAGGCGTCACACATTAGTGATCTCCCTGATTTCGCGGATGTTCGTGAGCGGATTTGATTACTTTCCATCCGGTGACTCGCTTGCTCGTTTGTCCGCCTCCAGCATAAAAAAATATATACAGAATTTCATTCACCAAAATGTTAAGATTGATGACGATTGGTGGTGGTCTTGTTTTGGTTTAACTAGTTATTTGCCTAGAATTTTTAAAAATATTTTTCTTAAGGTTGTTTCATACAAAAATTCAAGATTCAATGTCAGCGGGAAGTATCTGTAAGTTTGATTCCGTTGCGAAGTAGGTGGCGAGTTTCAAAAATATGCGTTTAGATTATAGGTAGGTAATTTTCACCGTTTAGAGGCAATTGGATTAAGAAGTTGTTTGATATAATTTCAAATTTAAATCTCTACGCGTTCATGTGAATAAGGGTAGGTATGTTTATAATTATTAAAAAAATATTTTATGTCATTTAAGCAAAAATAATCTTTTTATATTTTATGTAACTTCAAATGTATCATTTTCGCAATTTTTCCTTTATCTGTACTATTTAACGTTGCTTCGTGCAGAATTCCAAGATTCTGAGTTCATGGGAAGTACCCTATAGGTTTTGATTCCCTAGCGTGTGACGGAAATTCGTCTAACGTGTCGGTATAAACAGCTGTATCTTTTGATCGCGTTAACTTAGAAGTTTGAGTTATTCACAGCTTAAATGGACAGTAGATCTAGGTATTTGGTATACCTAAATTTCAATTTGATACCTTTATTCGTTCGTGAGAAATAAGGTAGTAAGTTTCATTTTATTAAAATATTTTTGTGAAATGTGATTTTCGCAATTTTTCCTATATTTGCATTATATGACAATGCTTCATGCCAAATTTCAAGATTCTGAGTTTACGGGAAGTACCCTGTAGGTTTGATTCCTTTGCGAGTGTCGAAAATTTGTGGAAAATATCGATATAATCGGCTGTATTTTTTGATTGGCTTGGCTTAGAAGTTTGATATTTTCACAGCTTAAAGGGTCAATAGACCTGAGTATTTCATGTGAATTTCAGCTTGATACGTCCACGCGTTCTTGAGATAAAGGGTCTTGACAGACAGACAGACGGACAACAAAGTGATCCTATAAGGGTTCCGCTTTTTCTTTATAAGTTTTTAGAAAAGCTGATATGATATTAAAATTTCTAGTGTTCATGTGAGATTTATGTAGAGCGAATGGCTTTTATAATTGGACCATGGACATAAGCAATTATATTTATCAGGTCCAACTTGTATTGGTAAGTCATCTTTTTATTAGAGTCTGTTATTACTTCTCATTTGATGCCTTATATTTATTATCCTGGAGTTGGTAAATTATATAAAATGAAATGAAATGTTCAGGCTAGCATTCCTTCAGTCATTCACCGTTGTTTCTTTTTAATTAAAGGTTTTGGCTACCAATCAGAATGAAACACGATATTTATTATCATTCTAATTTAGCTTTGTTTAACCTGAAGTATATTGTGTTCAATGAAGTGTATCATCTGTATATTTCTTACAGAGTAGTTTAGAGGAACATCAAAGCCCCTGAATTACATTGACTTTCAAAATCTTAAAAAAACAAGCTAGTATGTAGGGTTCCACTGCAGGGCCAAAGGCTTCCATCATAGAAATCAGGTCACGCTTGCCTAATGTGGATTGGTGTTCGTCCACATACCCGTAGCTCGGGTATGTGAATGTACTAGCACGTATTAAATTTTTGTAGCTACTTATTTCAAATTTAAATGTGTTGAATTTCTATTTATTTTTTATTTATTTATTTAAAACATATCTTAAAAACTATCATTACAGGTTTAAACCCAATTCAATAGCCCGGTCCGTTAGAAAGAAAGAAAGAAAGAAAGAAAGAAAGAAAGAAAGAAAGAAAGAAAGAAAGAAAGAAAGAAAGAAAGAAAGAAAGAAAGAAAGAAAGAAAGAAAGAAAGAAAGAAAGAAAGAAAGAAAGAAAAAAATATTATTTTGGACATCACAGCACTACATACGAGTACAACATTAGTTACAAAAGAACAAACAAAAAAAGAATAGATACAGAAAATAAAAACAAAACAAAGGAAAAACAAAATAATGAGTACAAATAACCAGGCAGTGCAAATAATATATTGTGTGTTGTGACCTCCAACACAAGTCAATGTTACTAAATACATTTACATTAAATTATTAATTGATTACATTTTTAATTGATTTTATTATTACATTATTAATTGATTACTTTATTACATTATTAATTGATAACATTCTGTTTTATTTGTGTTTGAATTTAAATATGTTAAAGTGCACGTATTAAACATGTTCTTTACAATCAATAAAAATATGTTGGCGGCACTACTGGACTTTAAAAGGGTCATTAAGTACCGGGTCGTGATCTCGGAGCCTTAAGTTCAATTCCCGGGTCAAGCAAAAAGACTTTTTGCTCAAGGTCCAGTGGCGCCGCCTAGATATTTTTATTGATTGTAAAAAAACGTATTTAACACATTTAAATTAAAAAAGTAGAGACTAAAATTTAATACGTACTAGAAATTTGACATCATCATCATCATCAGCCCATTTTAGTCCCTACTGCTGGGGCACGGGCTTCCCTCAATCGCATGAGGGGTAATTGCCATACTCACCACGCTTGGCAAACGGGTTGGCGAGGGTTTTGATATAAATGCAGAGTTTTCCTTCTCTGGGTGCTGATGCGAGCAGCTTTACCTTAGTCGCCTTTTACGACACCTTGGCAAGAGTGAGGGTGGCCTATTCTACTCTGCCGAAATTTGACATGTATGGTGTAAAATAGGCTTGAAACATCACAAAGTACTTTTCAATTTATTGGTAAATTTTTCATTGGTTGTCTTGACTTCATTAAAATCAATACGAATCTATGGGCTGCTCCACTGGACCGTAAATATCACTAGACTAACAGGACATCTAAAATCTGAAACTGTATCGAAAAATCCAACCAAAACAGAGGGTCGCTTAATATTTAGTGTCGTCACCGGGCGGAGGGGGAGGGTAATTTTCATGGTAATTAGTCGCTGGCGCTTACGGTGTCACCTGCCGAGGGGGGGGGGGGTCGTTTAGGGTTCACTAATGAAATTGAGATGGTACCTGCGAATTTGAAATTTGATTTATGCAGAGTGCCAGGTAAGTGTCAAATTATTTTAGTAGTGCTAATGGCTGGGATAGAGTTAATGCTGCGTTTTTGTCAGTAGAAATGTCTTAAATTAACTGACCTATATGGCCGCGTCTTGGCAAACGTAATGTAGCGCGCCCTCTGGCAGGTGGAGGGACGATCTGCGCAGGATGGCTGGCAAGAGGTGGATGCAAGAACCCATGGATAGATCACGGTGGTCAACAATTGGAGAGGCCTACGTCCAGCAGTGGACTGTGATAGGCTGATGATGCTGATGACCTATATGAGCTAAACAAGGAATATCACAAAGAAAAAAAGTCACTCCTCGTGGGCTGATGCAATTCATAGCTTTACATTTACGTACGAATTTGGTGTTTATTTGTGCAGTAAAGTGCCACGAAGTGTAATATTAAGAATTGTTGAATTGTATCGTTTTAACACTGCTATTTATATATATATAATATATATATATATATATATATATAATGATACACCCCAATCCTTTCTGTCACCGTCCAGGTCTGTCTGTTTATGAACTCACACATTTTTAAAGCCCGAGTAAAAACTCCCTTTTTGCAACTTCAACACCCTCTTCACTCTTCCTCATCCCATTAACTTTTCTACAATCCTCCTGTTATCGGCAGCCTGTAGTCGATGGTCCATCTTAGATCCATTTGATTATAATATTATTATTATTTTTGTCTTTTTCTGATATCAATCTTCACAATATTATGTGTATGTATATAGGTCTATTTTATTTATGTATCAGGGTTTATAAGTTATATCTTTAACATGTACAGTTTATCTCTTTTATGTCTTTTTTCCTTATTTGAATATTGACCACCCACCTACCCTTCTCTACTATTAAATGTCCGTTACCCGAAGGTTGTCTGGTAGAAATCGCTTTCAGCGATAGACCGCCGAAATTGTACACAAAATTACTGTAATGCCTAGTACTTAAGTTGCCATATCCGCACGAAGCAATTTGCTTCGTGGGATATGGATATTATAATGCGAGATGATTAAGGAATGGATCTGCCTACCGAGGTCTGTTTTTCGTGACCACTATAATCTTGACATCTTTTAAGTTTTATACTGACTGGATGGCGCAATTGGTAGTGACCCTGCCTCTTACGCCAAAGGTCGTGGGTTCGATACCCACCCTGGACAAACATTCGTGCATGAACACTTGGTTTGTTCAGTGTCTGGGTGTAATATATGTATTTAAGTATATATTTGTGTTCCTCTGTTGTCTGATATCTGTAACACAAGTGCTTAAGCTACTTAGTATGGAATCAGGTGAACGTATGAGATGTTGTGAGAATTATATTATTTATTTATACTAAATTTGAACCCCCGTTTTACCTTCTTAGAGTAAGAAATTACAAAAATCTTTACTTAGTGCTCCCTTACGCTATAAAAGGGATCTCGGTGTATGATTTCAAGTTTCTAACCCTTATAGTTCAGGCCTTGTGTATTGATATATTATGTACTACCCTCAAAATTATAGGATATTTAAAACCTACTCCATTGTTGTTCGTCGGTTAAAAGAACACTTTGTATACGACTGGACGTCTTTTAAACATCAGTGACAAAATGTGTCAATGGCGCGTCAGCTAACGAATTGCATTCGTCTGGCTTCGTTAGGGCGCCGCAACTTGCCAGTTTTCAGTAAAAGTTTCCTGAAAGTTCTGTCCTGAAAACCTAACTGTTACACTTTTAACAACACACGTGCTAAATTCTCAGTTTCGTATGAATCGACATAGATGCTTTTTTTATTTATGTTATAGGTGGCAAACGAACAGATATATAACCTGCTGGTAAGCGATTGTCGCCGCTCATGGTGCGCGTTGCCAACCTTTAAGGTGACGGGTAGGGCACACTAGCGATGCCAATCGATTTTAATTTTTAGCTACTAAGCCGGATCTATTTTAAACAATTTCGGGATTACAACCTCTCGGCAAACACTTATACTATATTAAATAATCATGCACAAATGTTGGGTCCGTTTTTGTACGCGAAAAATTGATTCAAGTTTAAAGTGGCCGCTTTTCGCGTGAATCAATTTTTTGCGTACGTTTTGGACCCAACATTTGTGCATGGTTATTTAATAAATAGTATTAGAGTTTGACGAGAGGTTGTAACCCCGAAAGTGTTTTATATAGATCCGGTTTGGTAGCTAAAAATTAAATTCGATTGGCGTCGCTAGTGTGCCCTATCCGTCACCTTAAACCCCCTTCCCCGGATAGAGCATCCGGTACTCTCACTCACTCGGAGAAACACAGCGCAGGCGATGTTTCATGCCAGATTCCTTAGAGGCAATGGGATCACTCAGGTCCAGCCGGCCCATTCTTCGGCGAAGCGTGGCTCACATTGGGGTTAGTAAAACACGAGCGAGATTTTTAAACCGAGCCTTATCCAGTGCACCTTGAACTTTATTGAATGTAATAACGTGTAAGTTGGACATAAGTGCTTATAAATAGTCTTAAATTACTTAAATTATTTTGACACATAATAATAATTATTATTATAGGTATATATATTTGAATTAAGTAACTAAAAATATGTTAAATGCATGTCAACAAAAGTGATATTTAATAATTATGTACATGTGGGATGGGGTTTGGAATAAAGCCAGGGATTTTCTGAATAAGTATTCTTATATAATTGTCTTAGCGTCGTCTGTACACCGTCTTTACACGTCGTCCGCCATTCGTCGTCTCTCTCATCTCCCTCTCTCTCTCTCGCACGTCATTCTAATTCAAACATCGAACTCATACACGTTCCTTGGCATGCATCTACCGATCACCAATCCCACATACATATTTACAAAAAGAAGTTGTCTGCCCCACTGATATTGTCCAACGTGCCCAGAATGCTAGCGGCGTTGCCTCTTTGGATGGCCAACCCTAAACGTTGGCCGAGGTAACTGCCAGCATTTCGGTCCCCAGAGAACTCGATGAACTTTATTGAATGGTTTTAGCTTAAAGAGTTTATTCAAAGGTTTAAAGCTGGTGTATTAATTTAATATCGTTCCGCAACGAACGAGAATTTTTTTTTTATATTAAATGGGTTTGCACTTGACCTCTACTCACCTGATGGAAAGTAACAATAAGGTCTAAGATGTAGCGTGCTTACCCAGAAGAAACCTATTCACTCTCGACTTAAAGACACCCAAATTGTAGCTCTTTGGCTCTCTGGGAAGCCGGCAAGTTAAATATACCTGTCGCATCCAAACAATGGCCGCATGGTCCCCGGCAGAGAAGAATAGGCCACTCTCACTCTTACCGAGGTGACGTAAAAGGCGACTAAGGTAAAGCTGCTGGCATGATCATCAGCACCCAGAGAAGGAAAACTCTGCATTTATATCAAAACCCTCGCCAACCCGTCTGCCAAGCGTGGTGAGTATGGCAATTACCCCTCATGTGGATTGAGGGAGGCCCGTGCCCCAGCAGTGGGGACTTAAGTGGGCTGACGATGATGATGATGATCCAAACAAAGGAAACACAAATGCGCGTGAAAGAGAGTGAAAATCCGATTCCGTCGTAACGTCTGCTTGAAATTAGGCCCTCTGTTCTGACCTGTTCTGGTTTGAAATGATTTTCTATACTATTTATGCCGCCTTGTTTGTCTAGTGATGTAAGTACCGGTCCGTGATCTCGGGGTCCTGGGTTCGATTACCTGGTCAAGTTCAGGTATGTTTCAAATTATTCGAACATAGCTCGGGTTCGTGATCACCAACCCGCAATAGGGAAGCGTGGTGATTAAGCCTAATTTCACAACATCATATACAATGACTCCAAGATAGGTGGCTCAAGCACCTGTATTACGGATATCAGAATCAACAGTGGTATTACCAATATATAGATAGATAGATAGATAATACGTTTATTCTGTTGCACAAAATTATACAGTTACATAATCAAGTTGTAAACACTAATAATAGTCATAGAGTCTGATAGGTAGAAGCCATTAATGAAATACAAAATATAAGAATAATAATTAGTGAACAATGTTGCAGCAAGAATGGTCCCCGTCTCAGCCTATGCCACAGCAAAGCCATGACGCTGATTTTCAGACGGCGGCCTCAGAGTTTGTCCGCGCCATATATATACATATAATACTTTTCTTTTGTAAATACATACTTATAATACATAGAAAAAATCCAGACCAATAAAAACAGACATGTTCATGCACACAAATGTTTAGTACTGTACTGGGAACGAACCCGCAACCCTTGGATTACAGGAAGCGTTCACTACCAATGTTACAATCGGGTCACCAAATTCTAATTTCATCAAGTAGCGAGGACTTGATTAAAATTTCTACGATGGAGGCCTTTTCCCTGCAATGGGACTGTCCCATATATAGGCTGATACCTTTGAACAAGAGAGCCTAAATTAAATCACATGTTACGACCGAATCAAAGTTTCTCTCCCTTTCACACGCGCGTTGTGTCTACTTTGTTTGGATGAGGCAGATTTTTTTATGATATAGGTGGCAGACGAGCCGACGGATCACCTGATGGTAAGGAATTACCGCCGCCCATGGACATCTGCAACACAAATGGTGGCATAAGTGCGCTGCTTACCTTTTAACCCCCCTTCCCCTGGATGGAAACTTAGTTATTATTATTACTTTATTTTTTTATTATTATGGCCGTGTGGTCCCCGGCAGAGTAGAATAGGCCACCCTCACTCTTACCAAGGTGTCGTAAAAGGCGACTAAGGTAAAGCTGCTGGCATAATCATCAGCACCCAGAGAAGGAAAACTCTGCATATATATTAAAACCCTCGCCAACCCGTCTGCCAAGCGTGGTGAGTATGGCAATTACCCCTCATGTGATTGAGGGAGGCCCATGCCCCAGCAGTGGGGACTTAAATGGGCTGATGATGATGATGATGATGATTTTTTTATTACAGTTAAATTATACTTAATAAACTTGCATGCATGTTTAAAATTAAATTTAAAAAAAAATAACTCGCTTCTACATTTTGTGACTATACTATGCACAGTTGTTTACAACTTGGATACTGGTTTCTTTTTATTCGTCGGGATTGGTTGGCAGGTTTAGTGACTGTTACTGTAAAAATGTACCTTAACTGTAAGGCGAGAATCATTACTTTGCCGTAACACAGTTTTCACTAGTACAGAAAGTAAAGAATCATTCGTTTTGTGCTTACCTGCAATATTTGCTTATTATTATCAAAATATTTGTAGTTATTTAGCTGTTATGTAATGTACAAATTATTTCAAAGTAAGCACAATATTTTATTTTATATTTATTTTATTTTATTAATTAATTTTATATACCAATAGATTTACCATAAGTTATTGTCATACTAACATAATATGGATGTAATATCTGAAATAAAATTATTTGAATTGGAATTTGACAATAAACTATTTGTATTTGTATTGGGCCTCCGGTGCCCTCACTCATATATATTCTCGTTCGTTACCGGACGGCTTCAAATTAAGCCTGTTTAGTACAGTATACGGAACTGTGACCAGACCCAACTACTCGTTCCCCCGAGATCACCGACCGTGCAATGTAACCTTTTATTTATGTTTTGGGAGGGACATTTGTAATTATTAACGTGGTATATCGTGGGATCCTTCCACAGTCAGGGGGAAAAAGTCTTATTCCTTAGTCAGTTATTAAAATTTTATGAGGACGCGAAACTAATCTATTTTTTTATGTGGTCTTATTGTAATTGGGCAAAGAGTACGCAGTTGCTTATTTACGAGTAGTTGTAGCTTCTGAATGGGTAAGATAAGATAAAAAAGATAAAAATGTTTGTTTGCTAGAACACAGGTTCATCATCATCATCATCATTAGCAACCCACACTCGTCCACTGCTGGACATAGGTCTCCCCTAATGCACACACCAGCCAGCCTTCGAATGTCATCATCCCATCTTGTCGCAGGGCGTCCTACACTACGCTTACCGAGTCGCGGTCTCCACTCAAGGACTTTATGGCTCCAACGGCTGTCAGTTCTGCGGCTAATATGACCAGCCCACTGCCACTTCAGTTTGCTAATTCGGTGGGCTATGTCGGTGACTCTGGTTCTCTGTCGGATTACATCATTTCTGATGCGGTCCTTAAGAGATACTCCGAGCATAGCCCTTTCCATAGCTCTTTGAGCGACTTTGAACCGGTGGACTAGTCCAGCCGTGAGTGTCCACGTCTCGGCACCGTAAGTCATGACCGGAACACAGGTTATAAAGGTCTTAATAATAAAATAGTAGGTACAAGTATTCAACCTGCATGCAGGTGTGCAAAAACAAATGGTTGACATGCAGCAATATTATTTCTTAATTGACTAATTTATTAATATAGTTCAATATTTTTTTTAGTTGCGCATCAGATTTCTATGATTTATGTATTCAGCCACGCTGTAAAAACAATATTTAAGTTAATTTATTGCTAATTTTTGAATTAACTCTTATTTTTACTGTGACAATAGAACAATGTTGGCATGTAGTGCGTATGCAAATTGGTTGTCAATCTAGTTATAGTACCTAACCTTATACCTTTTATATACTAACATATTATGATTGTCAACTGTAGTGTATGCCTTATTATAAATTAATAAATATTTTAATAGCCATTTAGTTAATTTTATTTTGAAACTCTTACTCTCTAAAGTCTTAATTTCATCTGGATGATTATTAAACAGAGTGATACACATGTTAAATACGTTATTTTTATAAATGTATGTGCGACACTGATAAAGATAAAAGATAAAAAATTCTTTATTCAATTTAGGTCCACACAGAACACTTATGAATGTCAAAATAGGTACATAATATCTACCGCTGGTTCGGAATGTCGATTTCTACTGAGAAGACACCAGCAAGAAACTCAGTAGTTACTCTTTTCAAATATTGATGATGTTACAGAGTTTCAATTGAGAAGACTGAGGACTGAGGTTTGTACAAGAGATTTGCATACTGAGCTCTCAGGTTTTTCACCTTGACCTCATCCAGGTAGAACGGTATTTGTTCATATCTTAGATTTGAATCTGAACAGTCACCTCTGGTTACCACCACCGCTCGGCGACTGTTACCACTTTGGTAAACCAAAACCGAACACAGAAGACCGGCGTGAAGCAGCGCCTGCGCTGTTTCGCCGTGTGAGTTAGGTTACCGGAGGCCCAATGGGGGGAAGGGGAAAAGGTTGGCAGCGCACTTGTGACTCCACTGGTGTTGCGGGTGTCCATGGGTGCGGAATTGCTTACCATCAGGTGATCCGTCTGCTCGTCGGCCACCTCTCATATAAAAAACAAAAAAAAAACAAATTTGGTAATGGTTAATAACTGAGTATAACCATAATGTGTATTTTTTTATGCTAGAGGCTGACAAACGAGCAAGCGAGTCACCTGAAGGAAAGTTATCATCGCCGCCCATAAACATCCTCGAAATCAGAGAGATCGCTAACGTGTTGCCGGCCTTTTTACAAGCTTTTATTTAGTTTCACCTGTCCCGTTGTCTGTCGTTCTGTAATCAAATCTTGCAACTTAAATTTGATCCACTTCCCGGTTTCCGATTGAGCTGAAATTTAGAATGCATGTATAAATCGGATGACAATGCAATGTTATTGTGACATAGAGCCGATCTGATGATGGAGCTGGAAGGTGGCCATAGGAACTTGTTGTAATGTAGCCTCTATGTTAAATAGGTACTGGCTATATTTCTATTAGTTTAATTGATATTCCATTTACTATTTTGTATCTAGACTTTTACTTTTCTATTGTCATTTCTTCCTTCCTTTCATCTTGTTGACAAGTAAACATTTCAATCTTCAACAGTGTTTTTCTCTAATTTTATCACGTTATCAGCACGAAGCTTTACAAGCGAGCTAGCTGATAAGTATAATATTAGCTGTGTTGTTGTACTATGATTTTCACGAAAATATAGTTCGTCGAATCTCGAAAAAAAAATTGTGCTACGTCATTGTGCAAAATGCAAGGTAGCGGGGATAGAGTGTCCCCAGGCACAAGCAGCAATGCAATGGGAATGGGAGCGATCCGTATGCTTTCCGGACGGGAAGGCTACAGTGCATGGAAGTTTAAGATGCGATTTTACTTACTGCATGAGCAGCTGTGGGAAGCTGTTGTGGGTTATCCTGATGGAGATGAAACCCCAGAGTCAACGAGAAAGCGTAAGGATGAATTAGCACTAGCCAAAATCTGCATGACTTTAGATGGAGGAGCCATCACTCATGTGAGGAGTGCGGAGAGTGCTAAGGCCGCTTGGACGTCGTTGCAAAACGCCTATGAAGATAAGGGCATGGGCAGAAGGTTAGCTTTAGAACGTAAGCTTTACCGATATTGTCTTGAAGAGTTTAATACTATCGAAGAGTATATAAATGCCGTTATAAGTACCGCTCAAGATCTCGCTGATATTGGTAAGAAAATCGAGGATTCTTCTTTGGCTGCGATACTATTGGGAGGTCTAACGCATAACTTCGATCCCTTGGTCATGGCTTTAGAAAATTGTAATGTTGAGGTTACCACGGTCATGGTAAAGGCAAAACTGTTGAATGAGATGTCGAAAACCAAGCCTTATGATTGTGAGTCTGCGTTGCGTTCGAAGAAAGGTCAAATTATTCAACATAGTACCAAGACGAAGAAGAAGAAGGAGGTTGTATGTTTCGATTGTCACGTACGAGGTCATACTAAATACAATTGCCCCAATAAGTTGAAGAATAAGCATGATTCAACATCAATAACTGCCTTGGGAGTAAATGGTAATAAAGATACGTGGTACATCGACTCTGGAGCTACTTCTCATATGACTTCAAGGTCTGATTGGCTGACAGAACTCAAACCGCTGCATTCTGGCAAGGTGACCGTCGCTAGCGGAGAAGCGATTGATTCCGTGGGAATCGGAACAGTTTCAATCAGTACTAATAGTAGTATCGACAAGATTAGTGAAGTTGTACTTGTACCTAAATTGAACACTAATTTAATTTCGGTTAAGAAAGCAGTCGATAAAGGTTTATGTGTACTCTTTGATAATACTGGCTGTAATTTTTTTGATAGAGATTATTTCTCTTATAAAGGTAATCCTGTTTTACACGGTTCAGTACATGGCGGGCTTTATACATTAGATGTTAATATTAACAAAAATGTAGCTCTTGATGTGAATTCTGACTGTCATTCTGCAGATTCTCAAGTTCAGGCTGTTGATGTACGCACTAACCGTCCGTCTCAATTTCAGCTGTGGCACAAGCGGTTAGGTCATCTTTGCAGGTTTGACATGAATCTCCTAAGGAATGGACGTGCAGTTGGAATGGATTACTCAGCAGTGGATAAGGAGCCATGTATACCATGTGTTGAAGGGAAACAAGCAAGAAAACCCTTCACGGTAAGTGTGGATAAGCCTAAGAGTACAAATTCGTTATTGGAATTGATCCACAGCGATATTTGTGGACCTATGTCGGAAAATTCATTTCAAGGTAAGAAATATGCGTTATTCTTCATTGATGACTTTTCTCGACTTACTTTTGTTTATTTCTTGGCTTCTAAGACGGAAGTAAAAGCAAAATTTATCGCTTTTCAGTCTTTAGTCGAGCGCCAAACAGGAGCTAAAATTAAGGCATTAAGAACAGACTGCGGAACAGAGTATGTTAATGAACAGTTCTCTAGTTATTTACGTTCTAATGGTATTGTGCATCAAACCACAGTTCCACACAGTCCGCAACAAAATGGAGTATCGGAGCGTTCAAATAGAACGATTGTGGAAAAAGCGCGGTGTATGTTAGCTGGTGGTTTTCTTAGCAAAGCCTATTGGCAGGATGCTATAGAAGTGGCAACGTACCTGAAGAATCGATCCCCGCATAGAGCTCTAGATCGCCTTACTCCTTATGAGATATGGTTCGGCTCAAAACCCGATTTGAGTCACTTACGAGTGTTTGGCTGTAGAGCACTAGTACACATTCCAGATTGTCAAAGGAAAAAGTTGGATGTGAAGGCTAAACAGTACACTTTTGTTGGATATTCGGAAGATCCAGGTAATTATTACTTCCGAGATGCGAGCTATCCGAGAAGACTCTTAAAAGCTAGGGATGTTGTGTTCTTCGAAGATGCTTTCTCTGATTTGAAAGGTGATAATCCTGCAGGCCAGTTTCCTGTTGATCCCCCTGCAGTGATGGTATTCTCAAACAGGAATGAAGCGGAAGTTCAAAATCCCATTGCTGGTAGCTCTGGCACTTCTACTAAGGTGAACGTAGAAGTTGCACAAATCGATCCTGATCCAGAAGACCCTATTTCTGATGAAGAAATTCCCCACGATGAGGAGGATATTCTCGAAGAACAGGTTTCTACTGATGAACCTACTTTCCAAGGAAGGTATCCCTTAAGGAATCGATTAGCGAAAGATAAAGGTTTTGTGTCAGCAAGCTATAGTTTTGATGAGCCTGAAACCTTCAATCAAGCTATTCAATCAGAAGATAGAGACAAATGGATGGGTGCTATGAGAGATGAATATAGATCCCTCATTAATAATAAAACATGGATTTTGGTTGATAAACCTGATGGTCAAAAGATAATACCATGCAAGTGGGTATATAAGGTAAAGAAGGATGCAGAAGGTGCAGTTGCGAAATATAAAGCCCGGCTAGTAGCCAAAGGCTATAGCCAAACCGCTGGTGTGGATTATACAGAAACCTTTGCGCCAGTAATTCGCAATTCTTCGTTACGTATGATGTTTGCACTTGCAGCAAAATTAGGCCTCAAGATGCGATATTTAGACGTGGACACAGCGTTCCTAAACGGAGAATTGGAGGAGGATGTATATATGGTACAACCGCAAGGTTTTGAGAAACCAAGCCAACAGAATAAAGTTTGCCTACTCAAGAAAGCTTTGTACGGGCTGAAACAAGCGCCTCGTGCTTGGAACACAAAGCTAAATGAAACTCTTTCTGCGTTAGGTTTTAAACGGGCTCCTTCAGAACCATGTATTTATACCAAACTATTTGGAAAGGAACTTGTCATACTGGCAGTTTATGTTGACGACATAATTGTTTGTCATAAAGATGACAAATTGGCAGACGCTGTCAAATGTGATTTGCAAAAATATTTTGGTATTAAGGATTTGGGACTTTTAAACTATTATCTTGGTTTAAATGTTTCCCAAACAAAGAACTGTGTAAAAATTAATCAAAAAACGTTCATTTTAAATGTTCTTAAGAAGTTTAATATGGCAGACTGTAAATCTGCCCCTACTCCCTTACAAAAGGTGAAGTTGGAACCAAATAAGAGCGGTGAGTTGCATCCGTATCCATATCAATCACTCATTGGTAGTTTAATGTTTATATCTGTGAATACTCGCCCTGACATTGCCTATGCAACTAGCTATCTTAGCCAATTTCTTGCAAAGTTTGATAAACAACACTGGTTGGCTGCAAAAAGGGTGTTGCAGTACCTGAAAGGAACAGTAGATTACTGCATAACTTACAAGAGGGTTCCAGATTTCAGTCTGACTGGGTATGCAGACAGTGATTGGGCAAATGATCCCACTGACAGAAAGTCCTATACGGGTTTCTATTTCAGCTTATCCGGTGGAGCAATTAGCTGGGAATCGAAAAAACAGCCCACCGTTGCATTGTCATCAACGGAAGCAGAGTATATGGCCCTAACTTCAGCGGCTAAGGAAGCCACCTTCTTACAGAGGTTGATTCAGGAGGTAAGTGGCACCTCTCTGACTCCGGTTACCGTGCACAATGACAGTCAGAGTGCACATAAGATTGTACTTAATCCTATTCATCACAACAGGACTAAGCATATCGATACCCGTTTTCACTTCATAAGGGAAAAAGTCGCTGAAGGCACTATTTTAATTGAATATGTACCAACTAGTGACATGTGTGCCGATATGCTGACAAAGCCGTTAGGTAGGGTTGCGCATTCCAAATGTACTGTCGGTTTAGGGTTGTGCACTTGACATAGTTAGGTTATTTAGTCAACTATGGAATCTCAATTAAGGGCTGGTGTTGTAATGTAGCCTCTATGTTAAATAGGTACTGGCTATATTTCTATTAGTTTAATTGATATTCCATTTACTATTTTGTATCTAGACTTTTACTTTTCTATTGTCATTTCTTCCTTCCTTTCATCTTGTTGACAAGTAAACATTTCAATCTTCAACAGTGTTTTTCTCTAATTTTATCAGAACTCCGTAATTAAACGATGCAACCCTATCGAGTTTGAGCTCATTAGATTCGTCTTGACAAGTACTTTGATACTATATGGTAACCAGGGTCTGATGATGGAGCCGGAAGGTGGCCATAGGAACTCCGTAATTAAACGATGCAACCCTATCGAGTTTGAGCTCATTAGATTCGTCTTGACAAGCACTTTGATACTATATGGTAACCAGGGTCTGATGATGGAGCCGGAAAGTGGCTATAGGAACTCCGTAATTAAACGATGCAACCCTATCGAGTTTGAGCTCATTAGATGCGTCTTGACAAGTACTTTGATACTATATGGTAACCAGGGTCTGATGATGGAGCCGGAAGGTGGCCATAGGAACTCCGTAATTAAACGATGCAACCCTATCGAGTTTGAGCTCATTAGATGCGTCTTGACAAGTACTTTGATACTATATGGTAACCAGGGTCTGATGATGGAGCCGGAAGGTGGCCATAGGAACTCCGTAATTAAACGATGCAACCCAATCGAGTTTGAGCTCATTGGATTAGTTTTCACGAGTACTTTGATACTATATGGTAACCAGGGTCTGATGATGGAGCCGGAAGGTGGCCATAGGAACTCCGTAATTAAACGATGCAACCCAATCGAGTTTGAGCTCATTGGATTAGTTTTCACGAGTACTTTGATACTATATGGTAACCAGGGTCTGATGATGGAGCCGGAAGGTGGCCATAGGAACTCCGTAATTAAACGATGCAACCCTATCGAGTTTGAGCTCATTGGATTAGTTTTCACGAGTACTTTGATACTATATGGTAACCAGGGTCTGAGGATGGAGCCGGAAGGTGGCCATAGGAACTCCGTAATCAAACGATGCAACCCTATCGAGTTTGAGCTTATTGGATTAGTCTTGACGAGTACTTTGATACTATATGGTAACCAGGGTCTGATGATGGAGCCGGAAGGTGGCCATAGGAACTCCGTAATCAAACGATGCAACCCTATCGAGTTTGAGCTTATTGGATTAGTCTTGACGAGTACTTTGATACTATATGGTAACCAGGGTCTGATGATGGAGCCGGAAGGTGGCCATAGGAACTCCGTAATCAAACGATGCAACCCTATCGAGTTTGAGCTTATTGGATTAGTCTTGACGAGTACTTTGATACTATATGGTAACCAGGGTCTGATGTTGGAGTTGGAAGGTGGCCATAGGAACTCCGTAATTAAATGATGCAACCCTATGGAGTTTGAGCTTATTAGATTCGTCTTGACAAGTACTTTGATAATGATAACCAGGGTCTGATGATGGAGCCGGAAGGTGGTGGTTTTTAAGACCTGTATACCAAATGAAACAATAAAGATTTATGATTATGATTATTTATATGGTAACCAGGGTCTGATGTTGGAGTTGGAAGGTGGCCATAGGAACTCCGTAATTAAACGACGCAACCCCATCGAGTTTGGGCTCATTGGATTAGTCTTGACGAGTACTTTGATACTATATGGTAACCAGGGTCTGATGTTGGAGCCGGAAGGTGGCGAAGACGCAACCCCTTCGAGTTTTGTCTCGTTTGATTCGTTTTGACGAGTCTCTTGCTTTCGTCCCATATTAATTATATATGATTGATTGGATGGATGACCCAATGCCAAGGTGAGCACGTGCTGAGGGCTGAATGGTATGAGGGTGTATAAACATGTCTTGCCGCTAACGTTGCGCCTCAGGGTACCAGGGCGAACCCTGTTGTATTGTAGCCTTTTATGTTGAGGTCTAACGTTGACGTTGCTAAGGGACTTGTGATTGGAGCAATAGGTCACATCACTGAAATCATATGGCCGTATTACAGACGTGCTCAACTATACGATAGCGATGTACCATCGGTTCGCGTAGACTTTGGTAACGATGGCATTCACATAATACACCCTAAATCAGTTTAATTTCCTGCTAAATTTAATCACGGCACAGCTGAAAGAAGAATGCTCCCGATTGTCTTGTCTTGGGCTTCCACTGTGCATAAAATGCAGGGAACTACTGTAGATCATGCTGTTATTTATCTAGGCTCTAAATTGTTCGCTGCTGGTCAAGCTTATGTAGCTTTAAGCCAAGTTAGGTCTTTAGCAGGTCTTCAAATCGAAGAACTGCTATAAGTTGACGTCGAAGAAACCTTGTAATGTTGATGCATTAAAAGCAATGGATAGAATGAGAAACGTTACAAATAACTAACAAGTGATTACATAATTTCAACATTATTGATATTTAATTCAGTACATATTACATATCATGTGAACGAACTACGGACTTCATAACGGACTTTTTAGTACCTCTATTTTTAATTCGAGATTTACTACGACGTAGTTCGCAGCGCGTAGCAGCGTTGCAGCGTACTAAAAAGTTAAAAATAAAATTAAAGAAAAAAAAAACCTTTTTAAAAACAAGCTTTTATTATTTGTTTATAAAATGAACTAAAAAGTTAAAAATAAATTAACTCTAAAAAGAAATACATATAACACCTTGAAACTTGATTGTAACCTTTAACGACAAATAAGCGTCTTCGTCTAGGACAAAATAATTTCATATTGTACAAATTCATTTAATTTTAACACTAAAACTTTTCACCATACATAATTATTCAATCTCGTACCCCTTCTTTATCATAGTCCCCATTTATAAATAAAAGCGTGTTACATTTAATACAACACAACATTTTCCTCAAGCTATCACAATGTAACACGCTTTCATTTATAAATGGGGACTATGATAAAGAGGGGGGGGCGAGATTTAATAATTATGTATGGCGAAAAGTTTTAGTGTTAAAATTAAATGAATTTGTACAATATGAAATTATTTTGTCCTAGACGAAGACGCTTATTTGTCGTTAAAGGTTACAATCAAGTTTCAAGGTGTTATATGTATTTCTTTTTAGAGTTAATTTATTTTTAACTTTTTAGTTCATTTTATAAACAAATAATAAAAGCTTGTTTTTAAAAAGGTTTTTTTTTTCTTTAATTTTATTTTTAAAAAAGAGTATGCTCTTGGACAGGTCTCGTGCTTTAAGATTGCTGATGCGACGATAACGTATATGCCTGTAAAAGTAGGATCATGTGATACTATATAGGTAATTATTGTAAGATCATTTTTGTAACCTTTTTTTTATGCTAGAGGCGGACAAACGAGCAAGCGAGTCACCTGATGGAAATTTATCAACACCGCCATGAACATCCGCGTAAACAGAGAATTAGCTAATGTATTGCTGACCGGATGGCCGAATTGGTAGTGACCCTGCCTCTTACGGCAAAGGTCGTGGGTTCGATCCCCACCCTGGACAAACATTCGTGCGAAGAACAAGTGTGTTTGTTCAGTTTTTGGGTGTAATATATGTATTTAAGTATATATTTGTGTTCCTCTGTTCCCTGATATCTGTAACACAAGTGCTTAAGCAACTTAGTACGGAATCAGGTCAACGTATGAGATGTTAGAATTATTATTGCCGGCCTTTTAAACAAGAGTACGCTCTTGAAGGTCCCTAAGTCGTGAACGGCTACGTACTACGATACGGAAGTACTCTATATCCGGAACCCCTATATCCGGAAATACTTTGTTTTCATTTTCATACACAAAAAAGAACTTGCTTACTTACTAGTTCGGCGGTGGTGGAAAATATCGTGAAGAAACCTGAACGTGTTGGTTAGTATCTCAATCGGTTCATCTATTCAATGCGACAGACAGACACTACAAACTCATAACACCCCGTCGTTTTTGTGTCGGGGGTCAACAAATTGACGCTCGGTGAGCGGTCGCTACGAAATCGTGTCGTAGCTGGTCGTAGCGCGTCGCAAAGTGCTCTACGAGCTACGGACTACGGCGCGACGGCTACGAGGAAATTGAGTTATCGTTGACTGATTTTTTTTGATTTGTGCCTTTGATTTTCTTCTTTTACCATTTTTTATTTATTATTCATTTTGTATAAAGATACGTAACAAGTATCTATAACAAATAGTTATACGATTTATGGTAAGTATTCCTAATATTTTGACTTTGGGTCATGGCAGCTGCTGAATTGGTACGTGGCTATGATCAGAAAAGATGTCCAGTTTGAATTTTATTCTTATTAACGTTATGATTTCTACCCGTGGTTTCCAGATATTATAGTGGCGCCATGGACTCCAGCGCCGTGAAAGAAAGCTACCAAAATAGTTGCCACTCAGCTAGTGGCAAGCTATTAGCGTATCAAGAAAAACATATTTTTTTTCTTCTACTTTGTAAATAGGATCTTTACCAAATAAATGCTTATTCTATTTTAAGGACTGATTCGACTAATCTCAATGCGATACTATAATCCATTCAGTATCTGAAGGTGAATAGGACAGTTCTAAAGTGAGACGCTCCTTTTAAACCTAACCGATCTTTTTAAAAATCGAGAATATTTTCTTTAGAAATCTAATCGACATTTGATTTGTTTGGTTTTTAATCTTAATGAATGTTTCATCTATGAATTGTCCACAAGCGATAATTGACAAATAATTGAATAATATGCATCTAATTCATCTGAAAAATAAAAACTCTTGCTTGACGTGTCGGAACCACCTTCGTCACGTAGAGAAACTACCAGTTCTTGGAGACTTATTTTTGATTTACTCGTATTACTTAGTGTCGTGACGAGCGTACGATTTCTACTGATTTTCCTTCGACATACGATATTCCGCATTTTTGAATCATTCGTCTGTAACGAGTGACCCCACCCACTCGTTGGTCGAGTGACTTAAAGCGAGCGGTAGAAGCAACGTCAAAATAGTTGTCAATTGCAACAAGCATAAACAAAATATTATAAATTTCAGAAGTTTGATTTGACAGATTTTGACAGTTGACTTTATGCTGTGTGGTCCCGGCAGAGTAGAATAGGCCACCCTCACTCTTACCGAGGTGTCGTAAAAGGCGACTAAGGTAAAGCTGCTGGCATGATCATCAGCACCCAGAGAAGGAAAACTCTGCATTTATATCAAAACCCTCGCCAACCCGTCTGCCAAGCGTGGTGACTATGGCAATTACCCCTCATGTGATTGAGGGAGGCCCGTGCCTCAGCAGTGGGGACTTAAATGGGCTGACGATGACAGTTGACACCATGTGACATTCATAGTTTTTTGTGACAAAAAAGCTTATGGTTTTTGCGTGCCATTTGCAATACGAAAGTTACCGGTTTTTGTAAAATTCTCCATGGAAGGGTTAGAATGTTAATTTACCGTATTATACTGGCAACATCTGAAATCGACTGATTCAAAAATAAGAAAAATCGGCTTCATGCGACTTAGAAGGCGAATGTTACTTACGTCGCATGCGACGACGCCAAGTCATACGAGTGAATCAAAAATAGAGCTTGGCCCTTAATGCAATCTGTGCTGGACATATTTTGTACGAGACAATAATCGTGATTGGATGGAAAGATAGCCGCCATACCGATTACTGATTTATTGTTATAAGTTTGTATCAATCCCTATGAGCAAAAATTCCGATTAGCGCGTTATGCAATTCATAAGATATTTTTACTTATTGTTAATAATTATTTTAAGTTCTAAAGAAAGTTGGATTCATGATACGAAACGATTTAACTGTCTTATTCACCTTCCACCTGAATGGACCATCAATCTGGTATAGCGCTGGAATTCTATACAATTCTGACGTTATACCATAGATTTGGACACGGATAAAGACTGGTCGAATCGTGGCTAAATAATGTTGCCATAATATCCTCCAACCGATTACTATGGCAGCCAATATCAACGATCAGCCACGTACGTTGGATATATTATTATGCTCAAGTGTGTACACAAACACAAGTGAACTCTCTATTCCCTTACCCTCATATTCCGATGGGACACCAGCGTGACACGACCGGAGAGGGATTGGGCGCAGGACCAACGGCTTAACGCGCTTTCCGAGGCACGAGGGTACTTGATCAATGTTTGAATGTTGCCATATATTTATAGCTACATGAACATCATCATCGTCAGCCCATTTAAGTCCCCACTGCTGGGGCACGGGCCTCCCTCAATCACATGAGGGGTAATTGCCATACTCACCACGCTTGGCAGACGGGTTGGCGAGGGTTTTGATATAAATGCAGAGTTTTCCTTCTCTAGGTGCTGATGATCATGCCAGCAGCTTTACCTTAGTCGCCTTTTACGACACCTCGGTAAGAGCGAGGGTGGCCTATTCTACTCTGCCGGGGACCACACGGCGTACACATGCCACATGAACATACGAGGTTAAAATTATAGAATAAGATTGGTAAACTTTGTGCAATAAAATGTACTTGATTGATGATTCTGATTGGTAATTCTTCAATTGACTCCGCCGTCTTCTCGACCGGGAATCAAACCCTGCTTTACCATTCGGACTGTACATTGCGTCATCAAGAGCTGAACTAGTCGTCAGGGTAGCGTAGAGCCTCCACGGACAAATAAATTGCCCTGTCAGCTCGACCGGGCGATAGCGCTATCGGCGGCTCTACATACATATGTCAGCCCTTTATCGAGAACGGTTTCACGGGCAACATACATATGTACATGTATGTTACCCGTGAAATGTAGCGTTTTCGATAAGTTTTGGAAAAGAATAGAAAATGACCGTGGGAGCCACGCTTCCCACGGTATATATGTACCACGGCCTCACAGAAAACCAGCGTGAAGCAGCACTGTGCTGTGTTTCATGGCGTGAGTTAGGTTACCGGAGGCCCAATCCGAGGGAAAGGGGGATAGGGGGTTTAAAGGTTGATTCCACTGGTGTGGCGGGTGTCCATGGGCGGCAGCAATCAAATGATACACTGTTTCGAATCTCTTATCTTCGCTCCGAATGTATCATTGGACTCCATTGGATCTCGATCAGAGTTGGTCAATTGAGATCAAACACAAGTGTTTATCTACTCTGCCGGGGACCACACGGCTGAGTAGAATTAGCCTTGTGGTCCCCGGCAGAGTAGATTAGGCCACCCTCACTCTTACCGAGGTGTCGTAAAAGGCGACTAAGGTAAAGCTGCTGGCATGATCATCCCAGAGAAGGAAAACTCTGCATTTATATCAAAACCCTCGCCAACCCGTCTGCCATGGCATGGCAAATACCCCTCATGTGATTGAGGGAGGCCCGTGCCCCAGCAGTGGGGACTTAAATGTGCTGACGATGATGACGATGATGAAGTGTTTATCACACGAATGTTTGTCCAGGGTGGGTATCCAACCCACGACAGTTGTAAGATGATTGTGTGTGAATGGCTCCTTAACCTTGTGGAAGCTATTATGAAAAAAAAACCTAGAATTGTTCTTGAATAACTTGCAATGTTTAAGTTTAATTCGCCTAGTTTAAGTTATAATATTGTCTGAAACGTCTGTCCGTTTATGAGGTGGGCGCCTTAGATTAAAGCAAAATCTAAGGTGGGCGCTAATATTTGCGACACAGTCTTTTAGACTACTGCAGATGTTAACGCTAACTTTTATATTATGAAAAGTGTATTTAGTTTCAATAAAGATTATTATTATTTATAACCTTTGGCATACGAGGTAGGGTCACAATCAAATGCGCTATCGGACCAGTCATATATTTGTAATTGTTCCTCTGCTGTCTGATATCCTTAACACGATAGTACGGAATCAAGTCAATATGAGATGTTGTATGGAATTGATAGTCGAGCGTCTGTAAAAGTTACACTCAAACATTCATAACTCCATTTTCAGGAACAGCGATGCGAGACAGGAATAGGTTATTAAATCTGTGGGTATAAGAAAGGCCTATTTTTTATTTCTCTATCGCCTGGGTTTTTCTTATATACGGTTAGGGTTGCTAACAATTTTTACAAGAAACAAAATATATTCAGGTCTATGAAGATTAGAGAATAGATTAGAGAGCTAGATTAGATCAGAAAAAGGAACAGTGTAAAATCGGTAAATCGGTCTTTGTTGGCTTAAGTATTAAGATATTCACTAAACTGCCACAAAATATTACCAACCTATCACTGGATAAGTTTAAGTCACATATTGAAACTTACTATAGTGAGCAAATCAATTAGTCTTGTAACTTGCTATTCATTAGTCCATTAGTCTGTTAACATTGATGATTGTGCTTTTTTTCTCTTTTCAATTAAAACTCTGTAACATAATCAATATTTGAAAAAAGTGTCTACTTAGATTCTTGCTGGTGTCTTCCCAGTAGAAATCGACATTCCAAACCAGCGGTAGAATGTTAATATGTGTACCTACTTAATTTAACATTCATAAGTGTTCTGTATGGGACTAATTTAAATAAAGTTTTTTTTTTATCTTTATCTTTATCATTTTATTAATACATATTTTTAGAGCTTTTCGCTAAGAATAACACATAATAATATTTCTGCATTTTGATGTTTCAACAGTAAAACGTATAATTTAGTGAAAAACAGTATAATACTGTTGAAAACAATATAGCTGGCAACCCTATATACGCTTGACATTGATGAGCTTGTGGATGCCCATCCAAGAAGGGTTGGATTCTAAGTGGTCTTGTATTAAATATAACTATGTTTAATGTTATTATGATACAGACGCTTCGGCATGAATGGGTTGGCTCGACCCAAGTGATACCACGGCCTCACAGAAAACCGGCGTGAAGCAGCACTTTGCTGTGTTTCGCTGCGTGAGTGAGGGTACCGGAGACCCAATCCGAGGGAAAGGGGGGTTTAAAGGTAGGCAGCGCACTTGTGGATCCTCTGGTGTCGCAGGTGTCCATGTCATCAAGTGATCCGTCTGCTCGTCTGGCACATATCGAATAAAAATTATTATTATAATATATTATTAGATTTGGCTTTACAAAAAAGCTAACTACCTAAGAGGAACGCCTCCGTCATTTTAAAGTGAAGACTCTCGAGAGCCGCCGCAAAATACAAGATCTTGTTTACCTATATAAAATCATCAGCGGATCTATAGATACAAAAATCTCTGAAATAGGTCTTAGAGTGCATAATAGGTCCTCTAGACATGATTGTGTGTTTTCGATCCCTTTCTGCAACAATAACGTCTCGTTTCACAATCCAGTCCTGAGAATGTGCTGCGAATACAACACCCTAGTTGGTCGGTCGAAGGACGTGCCTGACATCTACGGGTCATCACTCGGAAAATGGAAGTTTTACACTATCTAGCCGTATAAATTGAATCAATTGATTAGTTATTTAATTATTATTATTTTTTTATGCTAGAGGCGGACAAACGAGCAAGCGAGTCACCTGATGGAAAGTTATCATCGCCGCCCATGAACATCCGCGAAATCGGAGAGATCGCTAATGTGTTGGCTTTTTAAAAATAGAGTACGCTCTTCTCTTGAAGGTCCCAAAAGTTGCCAATTCAAATTAAATTATATCTATTATATTACAATTTATATTTATATATGTTGCCGGAAAATAAAAAGATCCGTAAGCTTATCAATTTACTAGGAAGTTTATAAACTTTCGTAGGATTCTAAACGGGAGATAAATTGTATTATTTTACGTCCACACTTTCGTACATTGATAAACTTACTGAACTCACTAGTAAAATAATAAGTAAGCAATATCCAAACGCTACGCGCGATCTGATTGGCATTGCCAATATGAACATTGACCAATCAGCGATTAGTGTGTTATTTTACGTATTTCAAAGGTTCGTACATTTAAAAGGGTTGCAGTGATTGGTCGAACCATATAAAATTTTACGAATAGATATTCGTTATTTTATAAATTTACCATGTAACTTCGGAAATTGATAAATTTACGAAAGTGTGGACGTAAAATAATAAAATTTATCTCCCGTTTAGAATCCTACGAAAGTTTATAAACTTCCTAGTAGATTGATAAACATACGGATCTTGTTATTTTCCGGTGACATACAGGAGACAATACAAAGATATGGAAAAAATATCTTCTCGGCGGCAATAGACAACAGACAAGGATGCTCATAGAAGCGTTAACAGGGCATTATGCCACGAAAAAAATGCTAATGAAGATTAACATAACATCGAACAGCGACTGCAGAGCATGCAAGGAGGAGACGGAAACCATAGAACATCTTTGTAAATTTTATTTTATTAGTTACACACAACAGAGTTACTGCAAATAAAATGATGAAAATTATACAAAGCTTAAGGTGCAGCCATGGTAGACTTTAATTCCAAAAGTATGTGTAAACAACATGCCAATTACAAAAACAAGCAAGCAACTATTACATAATTAAAATAGTTAAAATTTTAAGTAATTTTCACATGAATACTTGAGATTAAACATTAGTGTTTGATATTATTTATTTTGTTTTTACTGTTTCATTTAAGTTAAATTAAATAAGATATAATTAACTTTAATAAAATAAATTGTAGTATCTTATCTTATCTGTTAGAGGCCATTTTTATGGGGCACGTCGACCCTAAAGGATCTTTTGTACCTCCCCTATCTTTTGCGCTCCTACTCACGAAAGATTCGTTTCATCAGCGTCACGATGTCTTTCAGATTGAAGCACCTGTAGTCTCCTGGTTTAGGATAAGCGTTACCTAGAAGACACATTCCGCCTCTGGCTAGTGAGTCGCATTCACATAAAAGATATTCTATGGTTTCCGTCTCCTCCTTGCATGTTCTGCAGTCGCTTTTCTGTGACGATCTCGAGTCTTAAACTCAAACAAACTGTCATTTGCGTTGACAAAAACTGCACCCTCATAGATGTATAAACATGGATATATGCACATAGGTTTTAAAAATGCAGAGGTGCATGCTCGGATTTGAACCACGGAATAGAGAGTGCACTTGTGTTTACACACTTGAGCATTATAATTTATCCAGCGTACGTGGCTGATCGTTGAGATTGGCTGCCTTAGCCGTATTCGGTTGGAGGATATTAAGGCAACATTATTTAGCCACGATTCGACCAGTTTTTCATCATCATCATCATCATCATCAGCCCATTTAAGTCCTCACTGCTGGGGCACGGGCCTCCCTCAATCACATGAGGGGTAATTGCCATACTCACCACGCTTGGCAGACGGGTTGGCGGGGGTTTTGATATAAATGCAGAGTTTTCCTTCTCTGGGTGCTGATGATCATACCAGCAGCTTTACCTTAGTCGCCTTTTACGACACCTCGGTAAGAGTGAGGGTGGTCTATTCTACTCTGCCGGGGACCACACGGCTATGGAATAACGCCAATCACACCAATCTATGGTAATCAGAATTGTATAGAATGCCAGCGCTATACCAGATTGATAGTCCATTCAGCGTCAGAAGGTGAATATACACACACTTGAGCACTATAATATATACTACCTACGTGGCTGATCGTAGCCGTAATCGGTTGGAAGATATTATTATAAGTATCCACTCCCATATTTTTTCTTTACAGGTTCCACAGGCACACTCACCCTAACAGCAGAGCTTTACAACGTCTCTAAAACCAACGTTAATATACGTTTTATTACGCACAACGACTGCGGACGTATTCTGTTCTTATTTGAGAAAGTGTAATATTCTGCCATTTTAACTTAATACTCTATTCATCTCATATTTAAAACAAAATACATATAGAACCCTCGCCAACCCGTCTGCCAAGCGTGGTGAGTATGGCAATTACCCCTCATGTGTTTGAGGGAGGCCCGTGCCCCAGCAGAGGGACTTAAATGGGCTGATAATGATGATGATGACATATAGAAA
>CM032481.1:73657-100846 GCA_019059595.1 Marasmia exigua | reverse complement strand
GGTACTCAAATAAATTGATTACGCCAAGAGAAGCCGATAATAAATAGTATAGGTGTTTGTCGGTCATGTCGCACTGGTGTCCCAACGGAATATAAGGGTAAGGGAATAAAGAGTGTATTTGTATTTGCGCACACACTTGAGCACTGTAATATATTCTGCGTAAGTTGTTGATACTTGAGATTGGCCGTCATAGCCGTTCGGCGGAGCGCGCGCGAGAGGAAGATCCTTCCGCCGACGCGCTCCGAAGAGCGAGGAGGGGTCGGAGACGCCGACAATATGTGCGTCTCCTTCCTCTCCTTGGAGGTGGCCAGCCGGCGCACGGTACTGGGGTACCCGCGCTGGCATTGCACCGGTCACCTCCAGTGCTCGTCAGGGACGCCAAACCCGTCCGCCTGGGGGCGGACGGGTATGCGTAACGCATTTCCCCTGGGAGGGCAAAAAAAAAAAAAAAAGAAATGGCCGTCATAGCCGTAATCGGTTAAAGGTATTCGATTCAGAGGCTCCGAAATTTTTAAAAATAGATCCGATTTATATTGGCTAACAATTTAAATCTAAAATGGTAAGTGATATGAGGCACAAATACTCTGTAACACCAACTTCATATTGTAAACTACAAATGGACAATACGAAAAAATATATATTTGCATTTTTATACGCTTTTCTAAAAATGAAAGAAAAAAAGATGTCCCATATTTTTAGTAATAATTAAATGTGTGTTTTTATTAAAATATTTATTTTTAAATTTATTAGTTAATATGCCGTGACCCTCAGAATGACTGGACCAAACTAGATAATTAGATGAGACTATGTGCACTATTTACTACCTATTTGCTACTATTTGCTACCTTTTATTATATATTTGCTACCTCTCTATTAATACAGATGTTTCATAAATTAAGTGACAGGTTGATTGACCACTTCTGAGTTTTTATAGTTTTAGCATTGTATTTACCACTTTGCTTATGTGAATATTTACTACCTATTTGCTACCTTAACATATATTTTTTCACAGAATTTTGGAAAGCTTCTTTAAAAAGTTATCATTAAAATTCACTAAAACGCCTGCGAATAAAATACGAATATTCATGTCAGAATAATTTTGCTAGCAATGTTTTGCAGGCGCTTAGTGGCTTATGAACTAGTTATCTCGAAAAAGCCATAATACTTTAAATATTTTGTGTTTATATTTTTGACACTGCAGTGGCACCGACCTAGACGGCCCAGTATAGGTACCCACCTACCACCTGGTACTTCAAGTAATTTAAAAAGTGCCTACGGAAATATTACTTATTGCAATTGGAACTTAAAATGTTCTAATGTTTTTAATAACTTTCCTTGTGTATGTACACGCATATGTGCAATATCTCCAAACCTCTCCCTCGCCTTCGACCTTATCATTAAAAATTGATACTAAAATGAATACAATCGGGAGGCTGAAAAAATAAAAGCAAGAATATATTCGAAAAGATTAACTAAATTGACCTTTCAAACACAATGCTCGATTATCATTTTACTGACATAATGTATGTTTTTTAAACTACTCACAATATTAACAACTGCAATGATAAATTTCGAGATTGTGTTCGAGTTTACTCTTGTGGCAATATAAATCTTATTAAAACACGTTTTATTAAGCTTTCTACAGATTGTTAGTGAGTCTTTAGGATAAAACGAGGAAGACAGTGTCATTTGAAGATAAAAAAAATGTTATTTCAAAGTTTGAAAATTATTTTCCTAATACAAGTAATTTTCCGTCACCGTGTGATCCAGTGTTTAATAATCTTAGTGAACTATTACATAACAAAATGTCGCGAAAAGCTATATCAGTCGATTGTAAAAAAATACGATTTTTTTTTTCGACAATTCCAGATCAGTTTGTAATGAATCCCAATCAGTAAACAATACAGCGATTACAAAAACCACTGCTTCAAACTGCAAAACATTCGATTTCCATAAAGATTTTTATCAGTGGCAGAAAATCCAGCCTATTGTACAATGTGTAAAAAGAAATACAGATATTATCAAAATAAAGGTCGAAAACTCTTTTGCCGAAACATCAGATCTCACGAGAAGAAATTTAGAAGACAATTTAGTGGTCGTGTAGCTGAATTTTCCATAATTATTCTATTAAGGATGACGATTGCATTACTTGCGTTGGAAAATTCTGAAATAAGTTTCCTTAAATTTCTATGAGTCCAATCTAGAAATAGTATTTTTCATTTCATAATATGATTTTTGTCGTATTGTCCATGGTGACAGTAAATCATATTATGATTATTATTATTTGGCTTCTCTAGTGCGCCTTATCCGTCACCTTAATAAATATCCTTGCAGACTTGCATTGTCTGACATTGTTCGTCCGTCCTTTTCAAAGAAATGGAAGCATCAAAGCTACTAACTCAGTCTCTTAAGCCGCCACAAAGCATAGACCTCGTTGTGTGCGACGCACATACTCGTTGTTTGGCCCTTGAGACATAAGCTGACAATTCCCTTTGATGCTGAGAAGCCACAAGTTACTAAGACGGGTATTTTTAGCTGAGAGGCGGTAGGGTACAAAAATGGAGGGCACTCCAAACCGTGGTTTCATCATGGATATACCTCTTTGACTGGACCCAGGGCTTCACAGAAAACTGGCAAAAAGCACCGCCTGCGTTATGTTTCGCCTAGTGAGTAAAGACAGTGGATGCCAAATCCAAGAGAGTTCAGCTCAAAGGTTGGAAGGGCACTTGTAACTTCGTGTTGCGGTGTCCGTGAGCGGTGACAATCGCTAATCGTCTGGCATCTATCACATAAAAATACACATTTGTAACTACCACAAAATTGTAACAATAACTCAAGTGTAACAACAACTCAAGTGTAACAATAACTCATGTATAACAATAACTCAATTGTAACATTAACTCAAATGTAACAATAACTCAATTGTTACTAATAGGTAAATCCGATAGAAAAACTATCTCTTAATAAATATCCTTGCAGACCTGCAATTGCCTACCATCAAGTGATTAGTTTGATCAGTCCTCATCTAGCATCTATCCCATAAAAAGTAGCCACAAGTTACTGAGATGAGTATTTATAGATGTTAGGCAGTAGGTTACAAAATTTAGGGATTTTTACGTATTATTTAGCAAACGAGCGGTATAGCAAAAGCAACAGTATTCATATCGTATCAACGTCGACCGAGCCTAAAACATATTTGACGCCCTAGCCATTACGCTATATTTTTATGCTTACGCCCATGGACACCCGCGACACCAATGGACGCACTTGTGACTCCATTGGTGTCACGGGTGTCCATGGGCGGCTGCAATCGCTTACCATTAGGTGATCCGTCTGACGTTTATTCCAAGTAACAAAGATAAGAAGAAGGGAATAAATTCATTTTTTTTTGTTAAATGAATAACACGCGAACAGTAGGTTTGAATTATAGTTTTTTTTATGTAATGGGAACAGACGAGCAAACTTTATAGGTCTTGGGATAGCCACGTTTTGGCTTGATTGGGCATTGGAAACCGGCATGGCGCAGCGACTGTTCTTTGCCGAGGGTACTGTAGAAGAACCAATCCGGGGGAATTGGAGATTAAAGCTTACCAACGCACATGTGACTCCACTGGTGATGCGGGTCATCGGTTTGCTCCTCTGCCACCTATCTCAAGACGAATCTCCTGCAGGTAAGCTCGAGCTAGTATGGCAGTGCCAACGGAAGTGACGCCTTGACATCGCGTGCGTTGTAACTGCAACATGGACTCTCCTTTTGCTTACCATCAAGGTGAGGTGAGCCAATGTAAAAATAAAAAAGCCGTTGATAGGTAAATATTTTTATCCCTTTAACCGCATCTTCTACCAACCAATAAAAACAACATTCATTCTACGCCCTTTGAGAATTCGCATAAAAATTAATTGATTAAGAATCGGTCACGTGACATAGTCATTTTGTGAAAACGAAAAAATTTTCAGCGAAATTCTGAAAGTGTCATAGGTTTAAGGGATGAATATGTTTACCGACACACCCTACAGGAAAACGTCTCGTTACCGAATAATAAGGAAACGTTAAAAAACGGTGTTAGCAAAGCCTATGTGCGGCATTATTTTTGTATAATAATAGATAAGTATACAATTGATTATCTTAAACCTCTATACAGGGCGTCCTACGAGTATGGGACATGAAGGGAGAGTACATTAAATCATTAAGTTCGCATTTTTTACTTTTTTTTCACGGTAAGCAATTACCGCCGCCCATACATACCCGCGATACCAATGGAGCCACAAGTGCGCTACCAACCTTTAAACCCCCCTTTCCCTTTTATTGCGCCACCGGTATCCCTACTCACGCAGCGAAACACAGCACAGTGCTGCTTCACGCCGGTTTTCTTTGAGGCCGTAGTAGCACTCCGGTCGAGCCGGCCCATTCATGTCGAAATGTGCTTTCCCACGGTCAAGACTTATATGGATTTTAAATATATTTATTTTTGTCCAGTTGAAAAAGTTGTATCCTAAATATTCGGTACAAAATATCTTTTACGACAGACGAGTATAAGACCTAAGGTTTCTTAGAGATTTTTTATGGTCTGCTATTGTGTCTTGCGACATTTTTATAAATCTGCCAATATCGAGTTATTAAAGAGAGGTTATTTGATAGATTGGCCGGTGTGACGAATGGATATTATGTATTTAAATGAGTTTTGACATCACCTAAAACTATTTAATAAATAGTATAATTGTTTGTCGAGAGGTTGAAACCCCGGAATTGTTTAAAATAAAAATTGAAATCGATTGCCGTCGCTGGTGTGCCCTACCCGTCACCTTAATAGGGCGGGGGATGTTTGGGGGTAGAATGTCATAAATTTTAACGTTAGTAATGACAGTATCCAATGTTTCAATGCTGTAAGAACTGAAACTGAAACTGGGAAATGAACTATGGCCTGCGATGTTTCCGTACCAATACGACCTGCAAACCTTCAAAAAAAAAGCGTACTCCCTATTAAAAAGCCCGGCAGCGCACCTGTGACTCTTTTGACGTGGCAAGTGTCCATGGGCGGCGATGATCGCTTACCATCAGGTGATACGTGTGCTCGTCTGCCCCCTATATTAGAAATAAAAAAGTAAAAATCAAATAGAAGTTATCGTCAACTGTGCAATTACGAATCCTCATGGAGCGACTCATTCCGCAAACTCCATCTTAGCTTCCCTCCTCATTCCTCAGAATCCTATTCACAATCCTTTACTGTTCAATCCATTTGTCTCTGGAACTCCTTACCCCTTCCAACCAGGAAAAGCACAATCCCTTCCTATATTCAAGACCCGTGTCAAAACTCACTTCCTATCTCTATAAATAGGTACACTGTTTTTTCCTTGTCTCTTCTTCCTTTTTTATGTGGTCTGCTCCCTGGTCCTTTATACTTATCTATAAGAAGTATTTTTTATTGAATTTTGTTATAAAATATCTATGTATATATTATTAGGTATGAATGTATTGTTTATTATTATTTATGTTATGTAATATTATTAATATATAAAATATGAATATTTCTACCATTCTCAATTTCATTTGTTTAACGACTTTGCACTGCTTGCCTTCACTAATTACGAATACGATATTTCTTTCCTCTACCCAAAGGTTGTCTGGAAGAAATCGCTACAAGCGATAAGACCGCCTTATTGTACTGTCTGTTGCTGTTGTTGTATCATGTTTGTATTTTATTTTTGTGCAATAAAGAATATCTATCTATCTATCATTGTCCTGGGACAGGTGGAAGGCAAGCAGTAGCGAGGGCGCTCACCAACGCGTTGGACAGACCTCATTATGGCTGTAACACGGACATCCATTGTCCAAAACTCCCGCGACGCTGTGGACCGCAACAAGTGGAGACACATCGCGCGAGCCGCATCAGCACACGAAAATGCTACATCGTCAACCACGACCACTCTGTCAAGTGAACGATTAAGAAGGAGGAATGACTTTACCGTATTTATAATATAATTGGGCTGGCTTGACTGGAGTGATACCACAGCCTCACAGAAAACCGGTGTGAAGCAGCACTATGCTGTTTCGCTGCGTGAGCGAGGGTACCGGAGGCGCAATCCGGGGAAAAGGGGGTTCAAAGGTTAGCAGCGCACTTGTAACTCCACTGGTGTCCCGAGTGTCTATGGGCGGCGGCAATCGCTTACCATCAGGCGATCCGTCTGCTCGTCTGCCACCTATCACATAAAATATCGAGTGACAGATTAAAAATTATGAGGGAACAAGATGAACAACCACACATACATACTATCCGTGCGGATAAAGAATGGGATTAGAAATGGCGGCGCGTGGAGCCGGTACCGTCAGCATCAACGGTTTGAAAACTTATAACTGACGTTTTTCAGTATAAAATATCGTTACCGTTGAAACTGTTTTGTTTTTTTTAAAATAAATAAATAAATGTTATTAATTAAAATACTATTAATGTACGAGTATGTTTTATAGGTTTTATTATTTTGGAGTCTTTTTGACTGTATATAAAAAATGTATGAAAATCATTCAGATTGCAGATTAACATAATGATATTATCGCATTTAGAAACGAATTTGTTCTCAAGTAAATATATATTTACTAGCGGTCCGCCCCGGGTTCGCCCGTGGTACATACATAGCCTATGACTACCTAACGTACCTTTCCTATGGTGAAAGAATTATTGAAATCAGTCCAGTAGATCCTGAGTTCATCGCGTTCAAACAAACTTTTTAGCTTTATAATATTAGTATTAAATATAGATTGCGTTAGAACAGTTTATGAGTTATACAGTTGTAATTTAATTACATTAATTTCATGTACTATTTTGTATGCACTTCATAACTTTTAAAATTAGTATCTTGAAATAAAAGATTGTAATAAGTATATCTTAACTATATCTATATCCTATTGTAACTATATCTTAAAACACTATCTATACTCAATAAATAACTAACAAAACAATTATTTAACATACAAATTAACAATAAACTATAACAACAAACAATAACAAATGACAAAATAACGAAAGGTTCAAAACCACGGAAAAACTGAGAACGCGTCTAGCTCACAAAATTACGAAACCTGACTGATGCGACTGGGAAGGGAACGCAGAATATTTTTTTTGCAGTCAGTACCCACGAGTGCGAGTATAGACGCAAATAGTGTGCGAGCGAGAAGTGAATAGATGCGCCGCCATTTCTAATCCCATTCTTTATCCGCACAGGTAGTACATACATACTGGTCAAAATCATAACCCTCCTTTTTGTTTCGCCGGGTAAAAAGCCATTTTTTTAGTAATTTTTCCTTTATGTAAGAAGTACTAACTAAGTATTTAAGGTACTTTACCTTCATGTCCCACAGTCTTGGGACGTCCTGTATAGTGCTCTTAATCGATAATCTAGGTTTTAGAATGTCAGGGTCTCCACGTAAACGGTACTGAACATTTATCAGTGATAGTCAACCATTGGCTATTGGCTAAAATCCTTTTCCCAGTATCGTACATGTTTTTTTTTAATACAACGTGCGGCTTTGTTGCCAGAACTTTACATTTATGTAGTTATCTCGGTTTTATCCTTTAAAGACATTGCATTGTAAACCAGTTATATTTTTAGCTAGTGTTATTTATTACCTTCCAATTATAAAAGAAAGTCTCGTTAGTTACACTATTTGTAACTTAAGAATCATCATCATCATCAGCCCATTTAAGTCCCCACTGCTGGGGCACGGGCCTCCCTAAATCACATTAGGGGTAATTGCCATACTCACCACGCTTGGCAGACGGGTTGGCGAGGGTTTTGATATAATTGCAGAGTTTTCCTTCTCTGGATGCTGATGATCATGCCAACAGCTTTACCTTAGTCGCCTTTTACGACACCTCGGTAAGAGTGAGGGTGGCCTATTCTACTCTGCCGGGGACCACACGGCATAAAGAATGGCTGGACCGATTTAGCTGAAAATCGGTGGAGAGGTAGCTTAGAACCAGAGAATGGACATAAGATACTTTTTATTGTGAAAATTGTCAGGTTCCCTTCGAATAAACACACACGAATAATACGTGAGCAACGCCACAGGTAAAAGATAGTTATTTACATTTTTATACTGCACAGAATCGAACCACGTACCGAACCCGTGCAGCCGTCTAAATATGTATTACTAGTGGCGCGGCCTCACTTCGTTTCGGGACATTAGTTCCACTTTATACCAACAGATGGCGATAATTGTCGATTATATCGCGCTAGCGTTTCGTGTTTTCGAATTACCTATACGCGTACCGCTGTCTGTAGGATTTATCTCTTTATAAATAGTAAAGATTAATCGAAGATAGTTACTGATACGTTTTGCTATTGCTAGGCAGGTGGATGCGGACGGCACAGGACCGATCTGTGTGGAGAACATTGGGGGAGGCCTATGTCCAGCAGTGGACGTCTATTGGCTGATTTTTTTTTTAATGTAATGGGTAGGCAGACGAACAGACGGATCACCTGATGGTAAGCAATAGGGTATTCGACCAATCTCAAGATTGTAAAAAATTATAATATTATATCAAAATATAAGTAAAAATATACCAATAGCAAAACTTCTCAGTTAACAAAATAACTTCTAAACGATTTTATGGTAATTCAAAGATTCATGGTCAAGACCATTTTAAAAGTATGAAATTATTAAAAAATAATTATACCATTTAATAGCTCATACAATTTGCACCAACTATTATAATAGAACCATGGACTTAAACGTAATATTTGATATAGCTACCATACAAAATTCAAATGAAATGCATACAAAATACTGGCGTGTGACGTCACATACCAGTCGCCATTTGTATGGAGCGTTTTGGGTGTGCACAAAAATTATGTGATTTTAAAATTGTGATATCTCAGGTAGTTTAAATGAGACTCAAGTAATTCTTTCAACGATGTTTCTATAATTGAGAGGTCTTTTGATTACAAAAATAAAAAAAAATAGTCAAATACCGTATTGCCACCGCCTATGGACACCCGCGATACTAGTAGAGTCACAAGTGCGCTGCCAAAATTTAAACCCCCCCCTATCCCCCAGATTGGGCCTCCGGTACCCTCACTCACGCAGCACAGTGCTGCTTCTGTGAGGCCGTGGTATCACTCCGGTCGAGCCGGCCCATTCATGCCGAAGCTTGGCTTGAAGCTTGGATGATGAAACAGGTGGCAAAAAGGTTCGCTATCACTGATGTAGAATACAATTTATCGTAATTTGGTAATCCAGGAAAACTACGTATTAAAAGAGCTAATCCACTTGTTATCTTTTAAGATATAGAAACCAACAGGTTATAAATACTAGTAAAGAATTATTTACCCGATTCATTAAGTAGTAGTTAGTTTGGCAAAATGGCCTACCTGATGAGGAGTGTCTTCTTGTTATGTGCAACCATCTGTGTTGTGTTTGGTAATAAACATGACCAATACGATGGGTGAGTAGGAAAAGTGCTCTTTAATGTGACGGGTAGGGCACACTAGCGACGTCAATCGATTTTAATTTTTAACTATGAAACCGGATCTATTTTGAACAATTTCGGGGCTACAATCTCTCGGCAAACACCATCATCATCATCATCAGCCCATTAAAGTCCCCACTGCTGGGGCACAGGCCTCCCTCAATCACATGAGGGGTAATTGCCATACTCACCACTCTTCGCAGACGGGTTGGCGAGGGTTTTGATATGAATGCAGAGTTTTCCTTCTCTGGGTGCTGATGATCATGCCAGCAGCTTTACCTTAGTCGCCTTTTACGACACCTCGGTAAAAGTGAGGGTGGCTTATTCTACTCTGCCGGGGACCACACGCGGGAAACACCTATACTATTTATTTAAAACTTATTTTAACTAATTTTTCTTACTCGAATTTTGGATTACTGCCAAAGGTGGCCGCTTTTCTCACTCACAAACCGGCGTGAAACAGCACTGTGCTGTGTTTCGTTGCGTGAGTGAGGGTACCGGAGGGCCAATCTGGGGGAAAGGGGGGTTTAAAGGGGGTGTCCATGGGCATGGGCTTACTATCAGGTGATCCGTCTGCTCGTCTGCCACTTATCACATAAAAAAAATCCCTGCCGAAAACACGACTATATAATTTTGCGATTTTCCAAAAAGCAACATCACCATTAAAAGTTGACTTCAAAATTTCCCTTTCCTCCACAGACATACCCTTTATGAAGTCTTCGTGAAGAATGCTCATGAGACCACGTTTGTCAACGAGCTGGAGAATCAGATGCTGGTAGACATCTTCAGCTACGCACAGCCGAGTCGAGCTGGACACATCTTGGTGTCGAAGGAACTGAAGGCTCAGTTTGAGGCTGAGCTGAATGCTGAGGGTATCGAGTACAAGGTTGAAGTCCCCAACATGAAAGAGTAAGTTACTCGTATCGTCGAATTTTACCGTTTTGTTACTACAAGATCTTATAGTCATCGAGATCATTGTCCTAGCGTGTCTTTTACCAGTTGCATCCAAGGATATTACTTCAGAGCCCGGGGTACGCTTGGACCTGGATCCAGGAGATGGTTTTTTTTTAACTTAGTTTTGATGAGCTTTTTTACTCTAAAAGCTTATAAAGCTGCTCGCTTGCAATTTTTTATTTTCTATTTATTAACAGAAAAAAATCTTACATACATCTGGGGGCACGGCAGTGCCCCCGCCAAGTCGAGCGCTAAGCAAACACTTTCAAGATTCAAATCCAAATAAATCTTTATTTACATAGGCTTGTACACATCACTTACAAATCGTCATACATTTGAATGACTTAAAACTATTTATAAGTACTTATGAACAATTTACATGTTAATACATTATATATGTTGATACATAAAACTCGCCAGTTACTCTTTTTAACCGCCAAACTTTCATATAATGTTGTGTCAACATCATACCTAGAAATACAATTTAATTGTAACACAAAATAAAATAAAGGAAATAATAATAAAATAAGTATATTGAGGTAAACTGAAGTAGACCAGTCTCCAGAGGTGGCACCTGTTCACAAGTCTGACGTATGTGTCAGCCATCATTTCACTCAACCAAATAAGAGAGAATGCAATGACCAGCCACATAGCACCACCACCTCAGAGACATTTAAGTGAGCATGACTGCTTAGATTCCCCTCATAGGTCACAAAGAGTAGTAGTTACTTAATCCGACCCATCCACTGCCGTACCATCCTTTACTAGACACATTTCGCCGTATTTTAGGCTCCTATTTGAGAACCTCCGGATAAGACCAGAACGCAGAAATTATATATATATATATATATATATATATATATATATATATTACTAGCACTTGGACACCAAAATAGTACAAATAAAATAAAAGTAAAAAAACTAAAACCCAACTACGACAAAAAACGTCGCTGAAAAAGTATAAAACAAGCCTTCGTTGTCAATTTATGCAATATTCACTATGTAGAGATAAAATTTCATGTTTGGAAAGGCGTAGTCACACGTTAAATATACTACCCTTTGACAACGTGTGACTGCGGATTTCCAAACATGAAATTTTATCTCTACATAGTGAATATTGCATAAATTGACAACGAAGGCTTGTTTTATACTTTTTCAGCGACGTTTTTTGTCGTAGTTGGGTTTTAGTTTTTTTTTAATCGCCAAACTTTCATACAATGTTGTGTTACTGATATCAGAATCAACAGCGGAATTACAAATATATACATATAATAGTTTTCTTTTGTAAATACATATTATAATATATTTTGTAAATATAATATAAATTATCATGGTTGACGGTTTAGAGTACAATGACCTTTTGTCGGGTTATTCCTAATACTAATCAAAATGACTACGTGATTCATGGCTCAGGAAGCTTAGCTACTTTTCGACCTTCTACAAACCGCATTTAATTTTAAAACATTTGTAGGTGATTCAGGGATTTTTCGCAATTTTTTTCATGCCAATTTCGAAAAGTATTCGATTGGTAATCCTTTATTTTATGTGGGGGCTTCACAAGTTGTATGAGATACATTAGGAACAAAGTCCAAATCAGGCACCTGTATGTATGAAGTAATAGTAAACATGGTTATTCCCTTTAAAGAATTAGGCCAGAGTGTGTCATACATATGATGTGTCATATGTATGACATACTCTGACCTACTTCAGTGTAGACATGTGTAACTCAGGAGTGATTGGGACTAAAAGATATACATTCTTGCAAAAGAGTTAATTACTCCGTAACGCCTTTGCTTCCTTTATAACTCTTTACATCTTTAACTCTCTGATGTGAAGTTTAATTTTAAAAGGACGAAGTCCGAACCAATATTTTCTCATTTTAACTAATATTTTAGATGATATGATTAATTCAATAAAAATAAGAAACACTTCCTTTGAAATTGCATATTGATATTTTTATTTTATAAATAAATCTTCTGTGAAAAAGTGCATCAATCCAATCACATCAAGCGTCTTTAAATCTTTTCAGTCTTAGAGTTACAGATTTATTAAGGAGTTAAAGATATAAAAAGAGTTAGTGAGCGAGACTGGTACCACGGATCGTAAAGGAGTGAGTGAAATCGCCATAGCGGGATTTTATGAGTCGAAAAGGGATGGAACATGATTGGAACACGTCGCGCATTAATCTGTAGATAAAAAAAATATCAGGGGAGAAAACTGACCCTACCACTGTTGCCATAAAATACAAAATTATTGATATTTTCTTCTTAGTAGATATATATACCCACATTACACATACACGTTAGGTACACAAAACACACTAGACAAGCGTCCGTGGCACTCATTCAGCTGGTCTCACTGAAAACCAGCGTCATGGCCTTTGTCTGGGCTGTGACATAAACTGAGTGAGGGCCATTTATACTAGACGTCATAACACATCATTATATTCATTTGGCACTATCTGGACATGATTGAATATAGTTTTGTTTTTTTTTTCCTTTTGTTTTATTTTTATGTGTTTTTAATTGTTTTATGTTTTGTTTTCTGTTTGTACCAAATTGTGTTCTGTTTATAATTGCTATATGTTCTGTGTTGTGATGTCTATAATAATAAATATTTTCTTTCTTTCTTTCTTTCTATTTGTATTGAATTTATTACATTGGATAAACACGTCGATGAGACAATCCATCGCAATTCGCATCAATCACATTATTCAAGTCTTTTTAGTATTTTGAGTTACGGAGTTAATTGGGAGTTAAAGAGGTAAAAGAGCGATATAACTCCTTTCTTCAAAAGAGTCATAACTCCTTTGTCTTTTAAAAGAGTTGTTCTGCGCATTTCTACTTCAGTGGTTATTGAATCAATCATACTGAAAAATAAAACGGAAATGACAAGTCATTTACTTTATTCTCCTCTTCCTCATATTAGCGTTTTGTCCCGGTTGTTTTTTTTTTATCTTATGGCAGACAAACGAGCAGACGGCTCACGTGATGGTAAGTAAATTACCGAGGCCCATAGACATCTGCGACACACATCACAGATGCATTGCCGACTCTTGAGGGAGGAATAAGCTCTTTTCTTGAAGATCACCAGGTCGTATCTGTTCGGAAACACCATCGTTGGTAGCTGATTCCATAGTTTTACTACGCGCGGTAGGAAATGGCGTGAGAAACGCACTGTGGTGGAGTAAAATCCATACAAGTGATGTGGGTGAAATTTGGAATTCTGGCGTGATGTACGATGGTGAAAATTTGCAGCTGGTTGTGTCTAAAACTGATGCTTTAAAGCCCTGGGTTCGCTTTTCCACTGTATCTCCTCCACTTTGCACAGTCTTGGGCATCTATAGACAGTCAGGGTATTGGGCGTCTATGAACAGTCAGTTTGTTAGCACGCATGTCATCCCTTCAAGAAACAATTTTTTGAGTCGTTCCTAACTGCAAGGAACCCGACAGTGGTGGCATGGTCAGCCTTTGTTTCCTAGTTAGTTATCCCGTTATCGCGTGTCATTCATGACCGTACCAGCGTAGGCGACTCTCCTGCAGTTTGTCTGCTAAGTCTTGGACATGAACTAGAACTTAGATCATCAAAGACACGAAGAGAGCCATGCTACGGGGTGAATCCCGTGACGACCCGTTTAGATCGCTGCGCTGCAGCGGCTTCGGCCACTGCAGTGCCACTGCAGTAAATGCTGAGGTTGGGCCTTGTTGGCTACAGAATTTGTCATACTTTTGTCACTCATGTTCTGTGGCCAATAAAGACATCTTTATCTTTATCTATATCAGTGGTAGTGAACGCTACATCTGGTGCAAGGTTTGTGGGTTCAGTACAAACATTTGTGTGCATGAACATGTCTGTTTGTATTAGTCTGGCTGTCTCTATGTATTATAAGTATGTATTTACAAAAGATAAGTATTCAATAATAATAATAATAATTCTCAAAACATGTCATACGTTGACCTGATTCCGTACTTAATAGCTTAAGCACTTGTGTTACAGATATCAGACAACAGAGGAACACAAATATATACTTAAATACATATATTACACCCAGACACTGAACAAACACAAGTGTTCATCGGATGAATGTTTGTCCAGGGTGGGGATCGAACTCACGACCTCCGATCAGTCAATTCAATGTATATGTTATAGGCAATGTGTATAATGCAGGCATTCTATACAATACTTAGGAAATGTAAAGAATGCCGGTTTACACTTAGGTAATGTATGTAAACGATTTTTCTTCTCTATGATAAAGTTAGACAGGTACTGATCCCATGAGAGTTTTATTGATACGGGTCATTAATATCAATAACAATAGTAATCTGTTTCGGTTGAGGGCAAATTTTTATTAATTTACTACCAATAGATACACCCTGTATGTTGTACTAAAATCTTACCAGACAACAAGTTTATTAATATTTACTTATCAATATTACAATTTTTTTTGTGTTATCATAATATTAAACGATGAGCATTTGGCCTTATCGGCTTCTTATCGAATAAAAATGAAATTAGCTCCATATGCATTTGCTACTTCTATAAGTAAATGTACATAATTACAGGAAAAATAGTTTTATTGTTAGAGCTTGTAATAAATTGAATAGTAACTATAACCATATCGAAATTTTTCATGATAAGATTACAGTTTTTAAAAAATCTTTAGTCTTGAGTTAAATTAATTAAGTACCAAAAATAATCATCCTTTTTCGCATTATTTTTGTATTTTGTCTCACAACACTAAACGTATTAATTTGTAGTGGAAAATTTAAATCGCTGATGTATTTTATTTAAGAAGTTATAAGACTGACCGGATGGCCCAATTGGTAGTGACCCTGCCTCTTACGCCAAAGGTCGTGGGTTCGATCCCCACCCTGGACAAACATTCGTGCGATAAACACTTGTGTTTGTTCGGTGTCTGGGTGTAATATATGTATTTAAGTATATATTTGTGTTCCTCTGTTGTCTGATATCTGTAACACAAGTGCTTAAGCTACTTAGTACGGAATCAGGTCAACGTATGAGATGTTGTGAGAATTATTAAAATTATTATTAATTTTAGAACAGGGTACTATTTAACAGCTGTATTTTTCCTTAATAAAGAAGATAAAAATAAATAAATGTGGGATTGTGAGCGAAATAAAAACCTTTTACTTTCTTCAATTTCTTCTTTATTTTAACTCTTGCGTACACACTTTTTCACCGCCTCCACAGAACTCGCCATCTTCCTACGTCACACCGGTGACGTGTTCTGTCTCTTTCATACATCATACTTTCTGTTCACCTTACTCACTCACTCATCTACGTCATTCTTTCTGTACCTTTCACACATTAGTATTTCTATCATGCATCTCATTCTTACCTACGTTCCGTTTCCCACATCCGCCCGTCTTGCAATCAGACTGTCCTCAGTCTTATCAGTCATAATCATCTTTCACTCCAACAAACTTATTAAAAACTAATTAAAACATCTTTTAGCAAACGGCTTAAAATCTATCTTATATAAACATCTAAAATCTTACTCTTAAAATAACATCTTTATTGACTTTCAAAATTAAACACACTTAAAACCTTATTATCACTTATCATTAGGTATAATAATAAATAGGAGATCAGTCAGGGTTCCCAGGCCATGCTTTCATTTGATCTGTGGAACTGGATGTATTGTTAGGTCCCTCTACCCCGTTATGTACCTTAGCCACCTCATAACGGTCCATACCCTTCACACCTACTACCCGATATGGCCCTAGAAACTTAGGTTTTAATTTAGCGTGAGTACTATACTGCGTCCTTTTTATAGCAACTAGGTCACCTACCTGATATTTCCTACTCTGTTTCCTTCTCTTATTATAATATCTTTGATTCTCTTCTTGAATTTTTAATATTTGGGATCTAGCAGCTTCTCTCAAATCTTCTCTCTGATTTTGATATTGCTCGCTGCTTTCTTCTTGAAGTAATTGTAATATTTGGGAGTCCTCCTTCATTTTAATTTTGGTGCCAACCATCAGCTCAAATGGTGTCGTTGAAATACTCCTCTGATAGGTACCATTTATGGCTCTTTGAAGTTTGCTAACATGCTTATACCAATTTCCAGGTTCTTCTATGCATAGCTTGGTAAGTACAGATACAATAATCCTATGTATCCTCTCAACTTGACCATTTCCTCGTGGAATCCCTGTTGTGATAGTCACATGCTGAATGTTTTCATTATCACAATATTCTTTAAAGTCATTACTTGTAAAGGCCGTACCTCTATCAGTTATAATTCTAGCAGGGTTACCAAAACACTGCTGATGAGTCTTGAGTTTATCCAATGTTTCTCTGGTGGTGGTACTTTTCACAGGAAAAATCCACACAAATTTGGTGAAAGCATCGACAACAGTCAGGATATAATTATATAACTTCTTAGTCTCAGACAGCGGCCCTATATGATCCATGTGTAGCGTCGACAATGGTATTCCTTCCTTGTCTATAGGGTTAAGGAAACCTTCTTGTTTACCCTCCTTTTTGGTAGCTAAAATGCATGGTATGCAGGTTAGAATAAAGTCCTCAATCTTCTTTACCAGATCTTTTATGAAGTAGTCTTACTTATGTAATCAATCATCTTCCTTTTTCCAAAGTGGCCAATACTATGTGCTCTACGGATAATATCATTTTCCATATCTTTTGGTATAACCAGTAACCTCTGCTGAGATTTGTAGAGTACTCCATTTTCTACAAAATAATCTTCATATGGTTTTTCTTGAACTATTTCAATAATAGCTTTCAATCCTTCATCATTTTCTTGCGCTTTTTTTATCTGTTCATGCAGGTCCCTTGTTATTACTCCAGTGTAGTTGATTCGACTTAAGGCGTCTACATGTCTCATTCTGGTCCCTGATCTGTGTTCCACAGTATAATCATAGTCTTGCAATAATAGTACTCAGCGCGCTACTCTGGTAACCAGGTCTTTCTTTCTCAATGTCATCTCGAATGCTGAGCAATCTGTAACAATCTTAAATGGAATCCCGAGTAGGTACTTACGGAACTTCTTAACTCCCTCAACAACTGCCAGCGCTTCCAACTCATAGCTAGTATACTTCTGTTCACTTGGAGTTGTTTTACAGCTAGAATAATAAACTGGCTGCATCCCTCCGTCCTCTGGGCATTTTTGCATCAGTATAGCTGCATATGCATGCATGGATGCGTCCGTATGTAATTCTGTTGGCAAACCAGGGTCATAAATCTTCAAGATTGGCTTCTCACATAACTTCTGCTTCAAGATTTGAAAGGCTTCTCTTTCATCTTTGTTAAATTGAAAATTCTGATCCTTCTTAAGTAAACCCGTCAATGGTGCAGCAATGGATGCGAAGTTCTCAATGTACTTTCTGAAATAAGAGGTTAATCCTATGAAAGAATGCAGTTGTTTTAAAGTCTTAGGTTCAGGGAAATTAAACACAGCTTTAATCTTATCAGGTGTAGGTGTGACTGTACCATCTTTAATCACATGACCTAGATATTCAACTTTTCTGGTAAGTACTAAGTAAGTACACTTCTTCCAATTTATTTCCAGTCCGTACTCACTTGCCACCCTTAGAACCTCTTGAAGTCGCTCCAGTCCTTCCTGGTAATCTTTAGATAAAATCAGTAAATCGTCGATAAATATCAAAAGGAATCCTTTGGCCACTAAGTCCCTAAAGATAATATTTATGTAGCGTGTGAAATACTTTGGACATATGGACAATCCAAAAGGAGCTTTTAAGAATTCGTACTGCCCTGAAGGAGTTACAAACGACGTGTACTTTATTGACTCCTCACTCACATTTAAATGAAAAAATGCATTTTTTAAATCTAATTTACTGAAAACTTTCACTTTAGATAATTTATCAATATGATCTTCGACCACAGGCAAAGGAAACTCATCTTTAACCATTTTACTATTTATTTTACGATAATCAACACAAACTCTAATAGATCCGTCTTTCTTTTTCACCAAAACCAATGGACTTGCATATTCAGAGAAACTTGGTCGTATAATTTTATTATCCAGCCACTCACCTATTTGTTTATCCACTTCTATGTTCTCAATTATTGATAACCGTCTAGGACGCTGAGCTACTGGAACCTCGTCAGTCAATATGATCTTCATATTGATTGGAGCCTCTTTCGTCTTCACGGGGGTGTATGATCGAACCAATTCATCGACCTGATGCTTAACCTGCGGATCAGATACACAACACATGGTTTCGGAACCTTGATCACCAGAAAACACTTCGTCAATTGGAATTACCGTGACTGATCCCCGATCTATCCTAACTACAGTATTTTGTAAAAATTCGTGTCCTAAAATCACATCATAAGGTATCACGTTGTCTGGCACTATATGGAAGTCGGCTTGGAACGTTTGATTATCGATTTCGATCGATGAAGTAATTTTTCCTAGCGATTTTGCCTTCTTTCCACCCAGTCCGAACAACGTAACACATTCCTTCGTAAAAGACGTCATACCCAGTTGGAAAAATAGTCCACTCTTAATTAAATTTAAATCACTGCCACTATCAACAATGCACTGCACTTCTAAATTATGAATCCTTATAGTTTTTAATTTGTTTACATCCGAATCGGTCTGCACATTACGTTCGCCGCTTGTCATCGTGACATTTGTCAAACAGTTCCCGCCTGGCCACTCACGATTTTCGGTCGAAGCGCACAGAAACTGTTTTACCGATTTGACGCCATCTTGATTGTCGCCGTCGACTCGCGCGCCCTCTGTCGTCGCCCGTCGCAGTTTCCCGCCTCCTTCGACATTGTTGCACTGCGTTGAAATATGGCCATACTTATTGCACTTAAAACACTTCTGGCCCCTTCCACGATGAGGACACTCGCTGGATGTATGCTCGAACTCACCGCAGTTATAGCAACGTATGCCGGGCTGACTTTTAGCTGCTTCCTTGTTATTTCTTACAGTGATGTCCCTCTTCGATTTATCTTTGAACCGCTCGTACAACTTAAGCTTTTCCTTTAATTCGTTGTAGGTGGTTACTCCGTACAACATTATTTTGTTGGCCTCGGTGTCGACTATACCTTCGATTATGTACTCGATGGCCACATAATCAGCCAGCTTTCCCCTCTTGCCCAAAGCCTTCATCTCCAGCATGTAGTCGTATACTCGTTCATTTTGTCCCTTTTTTCGTCGAGCCATCATTTCGTGTACTTCTTTTGTATTAACCGAATCCGGGAACTCTTTAGATAAGGCCTTCTTCAACTCGTCATAGCTTTTGAATGGAGCCTCCGATCGCAGCCATGTCGCCGCTGTTGAGGTCAACGACCTTCTAGCAATAATCAGCTGTTGTACCGGTGTCAAACCGTATATCGCTGCGTTATCTTCGATCTCCTGCGCCCATCTCGACACAGAGTACGTTTTGTCGTGTCCTGAGAATCTTGGGATCGCCTCCTCCACATAGGTGAGGTTCTGCAAACCTGTATTTGCCATGTTTGGTATGGCTTCTTCTTTCCGGTCGTCGTGACACTGGTGCTTGTCGTCCTGGTCGTCTTCGCTGTCGTCGTGGTTGTCGTCGTGATTGTCGTCGTCGTCGTCGTCGTGATGTTCGGGGCGGTCCTCCTCGTGTTGGCTGCTGGAGTCGTGCTGGTGGTCGTCGTCGTCTTGTTTAAACAGCTCACCCGACACTCGTCGCAGCAGGAAGTCCAACGTCTTTTTCGCCGCCACGCCTGGAGATTCCGTGGTGGTGACTGGCACCACGCGGTCGTCGTCGTCTATGTGCGCCTGCGGCGTGTTTAATACGAAACACGGTTCGTGCAGTCGTCCGTCGTTACCGCCGTGAGATTGCGTCGTCGTTTCACGCGTTTTCGTCTTGAAACCTCACGCCGATTGCCGTCTGCCGACACTTGTCTGCACGCGCCACGTGCTCCCGTCTTCGAAGATATTTCGCTCACGTCTCTTGGATATCGTTACCGATAATCCAGGAGGATCCCGGGACGAGCCCCCAAAATGTGGGATTGTGAGCGAAATAAAAACCTTTTACTTTCTTCAATTTCTTCTTTATTTTAACTCTTGCGTACACACTTTTTCACCGCCTCCACAGAACTCGCCATCTTCCTACGTCACACCGGTGACGTGTTCTGTCTCTTTCATACATCATACTTTCTGTTCACCTTACTCACTCACTCATCTACGTCATTCTTTCTGTACCTTTCACACATTAGTATTTCTATCATGCATCTCATTCTTACCTACGTTCCGTTTCCCACATAAATAAATAAATATTGACTGGCCTGGCGTATTTGGTAGCGACCTTACTTATTTACTTACTCGACTGGCTCAGTGACCCGAAACGAGTCTTGGCTCTGAAACAAGAGATCGCCACTTTGGTCGATCCTTCACTACTTGTCGCCAGTCTGAAGTTCTCGCAGATGATTTTCGACGACGTCTTTCCAGCGATACCATGACCGGCCTACCGGGCATCAGCCCATCAATCGTCTCGTGAAGAAAACTACCTAACGTCAAACAAATGTCTTGAGCTCGAATACCAATCTGGATAAATATTTGTGTGATAACCATTGCCTGGGTGTTAGTTATTTATTTGGGAAACAAACAATTTATTTTGAATAATTTACACAATTAAATAATACACAAATCAGTAAAGTTTCCACAGAAAATTAAATGTCAAACGTAAATTATAAAATAAATGCAAAAAAAAATATGAGACGAATAATAATAGTTAAATAAATAATAACAGTCGAAATACAATAGAAAAATACAATGACAGGTAATTTAAAAGCTATAACTAAAATTAAATAAAAGAACAAAACACACTTACAAACCACCTACACCTACATTAAGATTATTGTAATATATAAATGTCAAAATTAATAATAATAAAAAAGCATAATTAATAAAAGCATAAAAGTTGAAATCGATTAAGTCAATTAAGTCAAAAAAATCAAGACGAGCTATCCACTCATGAAAGTAACTTTTCTCTTATTTGCCTTTTGTAAGTGCACACATGATTAATATTAAATAGATCGATGTCTTTAAAGTCATTATTATATAAGGTACACGCTGTGGATAAAAATAAAATTAAATTCCTTCATTGATTCTTATGGGATCATGTCGATGAATGGGTGCATGATATTATGAATTCTAGAATAGGTAGCCAAATATAGCAATAATGTCATGAGCGTCATAAATAACGTCAAAGACTGAGGTATGTAAACCTAAACATTACACATACACACATGCACTCTAAACAGACTGTGCCTTTTCATAGAAGCCATACTTGAAAAATTGCGCGAAGCCGTTAGTACTGGGGTGACGTGCTGGGCGATGTTCTTTCTCTACCGCACCCGTATAGAATCTGCGTCAGGGCCTCTTGGATCTCTTTTACATTCTGTGCCGTTTTTATCCGAAAATGGCACATTCGGTTGACTTTAAAGTTCCTTGAAATATTCACATCCGCCATTTTGTTTATTTTGTGGTGTTCACCTGGAATCCTTTCATAATGGATACATATTTTTTTATGATATAGGGGGCATTCGAGTTGACGGTACACCAGATGGTAAGAGATTACCACCGCCCATAAACACCGGCAACACCAGTGGTGTCACAAATGCGCTTACCTTTAAACCCCCCTTCCCCTGGATTGGGCCTCCGGTACCCTCACTCACGCAGCGAAATACACCGCATGCATTGCTTCACGCCGGTTTTCTGTGAGTACGTGATATTACTTCGTGGAAGCGTGGCTCTCCCACTGTTACATTTCAATACAAACCAAATAACCTTTAACCCATAAAGAGTCACTCTTCAAAGCTAAGAACTATGAGCCCGTGGGAGAGCCACGCTGCTGCATGAATGGGCCAGCTCGACCGAAGCCTCACAGAAAACCCGCGTGAAGCAGCGTCTCTTCTGTGTTTCGCTGCGTGAGAGAGGTTACCTGAGGCCCGATACGGGGGAATGAGAGGTTTACAGGTTGGAAGCGCACTTGTCACTCCACTTATGTTCCCGGTGTCCATGAGCGGTAGCAGTCGCTTACCATCAGGTGACCCATCTGCTCGTCTGTCACCTATCACATAAAAAAACAAAGTTTTATTAATAGCGTTATCATATCGATGGTGCAAATAAAACTAAATGTGTGAATTCTTTACTTCAGGGAACTGGAACTAGAAGATAAACTCTTAGCTCAAGCTGCTTCTAGAAGCAAGTCCTCTTCTCCAAGGAGCAATCTTGGTATCGACTTTGAAGAGATTCACAGATACCAAGTTGTAAGTACTTTTATTATTTTGGCATTAAGTAGGAATGAGTCACGAGAGAGTGAACTAATCTTAAAAAATTTAAAAAAACCCCCGAGTCAACTAAAGCTCTTTCATTTGATGCCTATATTGAGGCAGTTGGAGCAACAAATAGGTTATTCGTCATTTTCTGACGGCGGCCATCTTGGATTTGAGATTTTTCACAAATAATATATTCTGCTACTCAAGCCCTTTTATATGATATCCGTATTGTGGGAGTTGTGTTAAAACATAAAATCCAAATCTTTGTGACGGCGGCCATCTTGGATCGATTTTTATCCAACATAGCTAAGAACATTCCTTCCTTATTCATCTTTCAAACATAAAAAACAAAATCAAAATCGGTTTATTTGTTCGGGAGCTAGGATGCCATAGACAGACACACACACACACACACACCTCACCCAAGTCAACCTCATCTGTACGTGGCGCACCCTGGTGCACAACGGAAGAGTCTTTGGTATTCCCCATCATACCACACTGTATATATATGTAACCGGAAAATAGCAAGATCAGTAAGTTTATCAATTTACTAGGAAGTTTATAAACTTTCGTAGGATTCTAAACGGGAGATAAATTGTATTATTTTACGTACACGTTTTCGTAAATTTACCAATTTCCGACGTCATTCGGTAAATTTATAAATTAACGGATATCTATTTGTAAAATTGTATAGTGTTCGACCAATCACTGAAACTCTTTTAAATATACGAATCTTTGAAATACGTAAAAAAACACACTGCTCTCTTATTGGTCAATGTTCATAGTGGCAATGGCAATCACATCGCGCGTAGCGTTTGGATATTGTTTACTTATTATTTACGAGTGCGTTCAGTAAGTTGATCAATGTACGAAAACGTGGACGTAAAATAATACAATTTATCTCCCGTTTAGAATCCTACGAAAGTTTATAAACTCCTAGTAAATTGATAAACTTACGGATCTTGTTATTTTCCGGTGACATATATATAGCAAAAACGAGATCATTGGGGGAGACCTAGGTCCAGCCACCACACTAGACAGATGTCACCCACCGGAAAGGTGGGTCAACGACATTCAGAGATATGCTGGTCCAAAGTGGATCCAAGTGGCGGGGACTGTCGTGGAAGACTTTGGAGGCCTATGTCCGAAGATGGATGATACAAGGGCTGTGATGATGATATCTAGCAGTAGACGTATATTGGCTGAAACGATGATTATGATTGCTTATTGTTTGAAGGTCAACGACTACCTGGACCGTCTGGCTGCCTCCTACCCTGACACTGTGACTGTTGGTACTGCTGGACAAAGCTTCGAGGGCCGTGATATCAAGTACCTGAAGATTTCAACCACCAACTTCCAGGTATTGAGTTTATTTTATCCACGCATCGGTATGAATGCTCCAGCTCGACTGATAACCTCGCAGAAAACCGGCGCCTGCGCTGTGTTTCGGCGAGTGAATTGGGTACTTGCAGCTCAATTTAGCCTATAACCAGTAGGCCGTAGAGTCACCTGTGGAAAGACTTGTGGTGCAAGGCAAAGTTGAAGGCATAATAATGCACTAGAAAAGCATACCTGTGTGAGGAGTGGCGGAGGTTTGTGAAGCAAGTCACAAACGCTGATATGATGACCACAAACACTCTGCCAAGAGTGTGACGACAAAGAAGAATGTTCGTTAGTGGACTGCAATAGGCTGATAATGATGATTTACAAAGTTCTGTTACATTTTCAGGATACAAGGAAGCCCGTGGTGTTCATTATGTCACTGCTCCATGCCCGCGAATGGGTGACTCTCCCAGCTTCCTTATATGCCATCGAAAAGCTGGTTATCGACGTGCAAGAAGAAGACCTACTGAATACTATTGATTGGATTATTGTCCCCGTCGCCAACCCTGATGGATACGAGTTCTCGCACACAAATGTAAGTTTGCAATATCAATATTCTATTCGCTAACCATCAGGTGATCCGTCTGCTCGTCTGTCCTATTCTGATACATAAATAAGACGGACACATTGGTAGACAGTTAAAGCCTTTTAAACACTAAATTCTACGAGTAGAATTTAGTATAGTTTCTCTCAGTAAGTGTGGAAACCGAAGGCTAAATCCAGGGGGATAGGTATAAAGGTTGGCAGCGCACATCGGACACCACTGATGCTTCGGGTGTCCATATGCGGTGGCAATCGCTTATATCAGATTACCCATTTGCTCGTCTGCCACTTATCACATAAAAAACATTTTTTGTCTGAAAATGTTTGATCCCATAAAAAACAAACCTTGTCAAAAAATCCAAGGCTCGCACTCTGTTGTTCTATCGTGAAAAGTTGTGAAATCTATGTTACCAAGTCGGTTATTAACTTGGCAATGCAATGGCCAAGTCAAATATTCAATAACCGATTGCCAAGTTAATAATAAACTTGGTAACATAGATCTCACAACTTTTAACGGTAGAATAACTAACTGAGTGCGAGACTCGGATTTTTTGACAAGGTTTGTTTTTTATGGGATAACATTTCTTTTAGTAGTCCACCAACTTTTTTTATTTCCAGTACCTTCACCTTTAACTGCAAACGTAACTTTGTAATCCTATACATTTATATGAGATTACAAAGTTATTCATGCCGGTGTATTTAGAAAACTGGATCAAAATTACAAAAGTATTAAGTTTTCCCGTGATAAAGACACTAAATTCTTTTAGTATTCTAAATTTAAGGCTTCTATGTCTGATAGAAGTGTCTTAGACTTTTGATGATCGGTGAATCAGTCAGTTAAGTCAATCAGTGAGAAAATTCAGAAACTTTAACAAGTTGTCATTCTAAAACTACTGGTTCAAATTGATGGAAATTTTAAATATACCGTGTTATAATGCCTAATTAGTTACTGAAAATTCAGGCTTCTTGTTTTATCCACAACAAAATTATAGGGGGGTCGAAAACAGCCTGAATTGCTTCGAGAAAAGGATGGTTTGGCCGTGCCGCTTTTTCTATACTTGGCGGGGGCACTACCGTGCCCCCGCCAAGTATAGCAGACATTTGCACAAAAGATCCCCATGCATATGACTACCTAACCGAAACAGCGGTTTTTATGAAATTAACGCTAAACGCTAAATTCTACCAAATTGAGGCAAGGCCTATACCCAAACAGTGAGGAACTTAAAGTATCATCATCATCATCGTCAGCCCATTTAAGTCCCCACTGCTGGGGCACGGGCCTCCCTCAATCACATGAGGGGAAATTGCCATACTCACCACGCTTGGCAGACGGGTTGGCGAGGGTTTTGATATACATGCAGAGTTTTCCTTCTCTGGGTGCTGATGATCATGCTAGCAGCTTTACCTTAGTCGCCTTTTACGACACCTCGGTAAGAGTGAGGGTGGCCTATTCTACTCTGCCGGGACCACACGGCTGTACTTAAAGTATGCTGGTAATGATATAACCTGGATTTCAGAATCACGTGCTCTGCCACTAGATTATCATACGGTATTTGACTATTTTTTTTTGCAATCAAAAGACCTCTCAATGATGGAAACATCGTTGAAAGAATCACTTGATTCACATTTAAACTACCTGAGATATCACAACTTTAATATCACATTATTTTGGGCAAACCCAAAACACTCCATACAAATGGCTACTTAGATGTGACGTCACACCTAATATTTTGTATGCATTTCATTTGAATTTTGTATGGTAGCTACATCAAATGTTTCGTTTATGTGAATGGTTCTATTATAATAATTGGTGCAAATCGTATGGGTTATTCAATGGTATAATTATTTTTAAATAATTTTATACTTTTGAAATGGACTTGCCCATGAATCTTTGAATGACCATAAAACCAGCTATACGTTATATTTTTAATTGAGATTTTTTTTGTTATTGGCACATATTTACCTTTATTTTGATAAAATATTTATATTTTGTTAAATCTTGAGCTTAGTCATATAAATTAAATTAAATAAATTAAATTAAATATCATTTATTTCAACCAAATTACAGGTCATATACAGAATAGAAAATAGAATAGTAAATTATAGCAATACAATATTTGACATTCATACATTGTAATAAGTTTATAAATGTCAAGTTAAATTAAATTCATAGGGGATTATAAATGTCAAGTTAAATAGAAATAAAATGTCAGGTCCATTAAAGTTGGTTATACAATTCAAATTATCATAAAAATGTTAAGCTACTACATGCTAATTGAATACAAAGTCAAAATGAAAATTAAATTGAAATTAACGTATCATAAAATATATAATGTCAAATCTTGTCATTGCAGCACGCGACACCCTTTACCGCTTTTGCCCAGTATTCCAGGGACGGACCATCATAGCGTTCCGAGAGTATCTTCAGAATGATATTGGAACTGCCGAGTATACGATTCCTAATCGAAACCACCTTTTTGCGCATAACTGTGTGGAAACCATTGACACGTGCGTCAGCAAACATGCCCGATGCGCTACAGTACCTCGGAAGTCCCAACATCACTCTGAATATGTTATTAAT
>CM032481.1:58087-73557 GCA_019059595.1 Marasmia exigua | reverse complement strand
TGAGAGTGCCGGAGGCCCAATCCGTTGGAAAGGGATGTTGAAAGGTCGGCAGCGCACTTGTGCACAGGTGTCTCGGGTGTCCATGGGCGGCGGTAATCGCTGCCCATGGACACCCGAGACACCTGTTGATCTGTCGATGGTGATCTGTCCGCTCGTCTGCCACCTATCACATAAAAAACAAACCTGACCTGAGGAAATCCTGATAGTAAAACTGATACTTAATATGAATCCAAACCTAAATGGTTTCAAAAAGTGTTTATTGAATACACTTCAGTAACTGTGCAATTTGAAACTAATTTCAACTTCAGCAATGAAACTTAAGTTAATAACTTTGTTGTTTGTTTCATTCTAGTTAATTTTTTGTTAACTTTTACATACCTAGTTGTAATGTCTGCAGAAGATTTATTGTTCTTCCTCGGACACAATTTGATCGAGTATAGTTTAGAACTGATGAATGAATAAATGAATGAATGAATGAATATACTTTTATTGCACTCAAAATAAAGTCATCATCATCATTCAGCCAATAGACGTCCACTGCTGGACATAGGCCTCCCCCAATGTTCTCCACACAGACCGGTCCTGTGCCGCCCGCATCCAATGGATTCCCGCGATCTTCACCAGATCGTCGGTCCACCTTGTGGGGGGCCTGCCACGGCTGCGACTTCCTGTACGTGGCCTCCACTCGAGGACCTTTCCGCCCCAACGGCCGTCTGTTCTCCTCGCTATGTGCCCTGCCCATTGCCACTTGAGGCATGCAATCCTTTGGGCTATGTCTGTAACCTTAGTTCTCCTGCGGATCTCATCATTTCTAATACGATCACGCAGGGAGACTCCGAGCATAGCTCTCTCCATTGCTCTCTGAGTGACTTTGAGCCTCCTTAATCGGCACATTGTAAGCGGCCACGTTTCGGTTCCGTATGTCATCACTGGCAACACACACGCATTGAAGACTTTCGTCTTGAGACACTGCGGTAGGTGGGCCGAAAATATGCTGCGTAGCTTCCCGAACGCTGCCCAGCCGAGTTGGATTCGTCGATCGACCTCTTTCTGGAAGTTGGACTTACCAAGCTGGACTTTTTGTCCGAGGTAGATGTACTCGTCTACAACTTCTAGTGCAGAGCTTCCAACCTTCACAAGAGTGGGTACGACATGGGAATTCGACATGATTTTCGTCTTGTCCATGTTCATTTTCAGACCCACTTGTTGGGAGATTCTACTGAGGTCGTCAAGCATTGTGCCTAGGTCTTCCAAGGTCTCAGCCATGACTACGATATCATCAGCGAATCGAAGGTGCGTCATGTACTCACCATTTATATTGATGCCAAGTCCATCCCAGTCCAGAAGTTTAAACACGTCCTCCAACAGAGTGGTGAACAGTTTCGGCGATATAACGTCACCCTGTCTCACACCTCGCTGGAGAGGAATGGGTTTTGATTCCTGGTCCTGAAGACGGACTGACATTGTGGCGTTTCCGTACAATGACTGCAACACTTGTATGTATCGGTAGTCTATTCGGCACCTTTGGAGAGACTGTAGCACGGCCCAGGTCTCGACAGAGTCGAAGGCTTTCTCATAGTCCACAAACGCTAAGCATAATGGCAGGTTATACTCTTCGGTCTTCTGTATAACCTGCCGCAGCGTATGTATGTGGTCTATAGTGCTAAAGCCCTTTCGAAATCCGGCTTGTTCGGGAGGCTGGAAGTCGTCGAACCTGCGTGCGAGACGATTCGTCATAACTCTCGAAAACAGCTTATATATGTGGCTCAGCAGCGTGATAGGCCTGTAATTCTTCAATTGGGATTTGTCACCCTTTTTGAAGAAAAGCCTCACCACCCCAGAGTGCCACGCTTTGGGTGTCTTTCCCTCAGTGATGATGGAGTTGAAAAGCCTCTGAAGGGCTTTCAGGACAGGTCGTCCACCTGCTTTCAGAAGCTCCGCTGTGACTCCATCATCACCCGGTGCCTTACCGTTCTTAAGCTGTTTGAGAGCTATGCTAATCTCGTATAGGCTGACGTCCGGGATATCTTCGGTGTAGTGCCGGGTTAATTTGGCTCTGCGCTCAACGGCCTGAATGACAGGTGTGCATGATGTCGCGTAAAGCTGTCCATAAAAGTTTTCAATCTCAGCCAAGAGTTCTGGGCGTGACGTGACGATTCTGCCATCCTCTGTTTTCAGCTTGGTCAGCAAGCTCTCTCCAATAGCCAGGTCTCTGGCGAACACTTTGGAGCCTTTGTTCCGCTCTATAGCCTCTTTAATACGTTCCGTATTAAATCGGCGTATGTCCCGGGTCAGGCACTTGGAGATGCGCTTGCTGAGCTGAAGCGTCGTTGACGAGCTTCATCAGAGGTTTGCAGAACCATTTTCCGCCTTTCCTCCATTAACTTAAGAGTTGGCTCCGAGATTTTACTGGCTTTTTTCGTACGGCTAGGTCTGAAGACCTTTGCACCCGCCGTAGGAACAGCTTTCACGAGCCTGTCATTATATATGTCCACGTCTGAGCAGCTCTCTAGGCAATCGAAGCGATTTACCAACTCGAGTTGAAAGCTCTCAGGGTTTTGAATCTGGATGGCTACAGGGCGGAGCGTAGATTTTATCAGTTGATACCTTTCGGATGTAACGTGTAGATTCAAAGTGCCTCTTACCATTCGGTGATCACTTCCAGTGTTCACTGAATTGATCACTGAGACATCATTGAATATCCGGGTCTTGGTAGACATGATGAAGTCAATCTCATTTTTTGTAACGCCATCCGGACTTTCCCAGGTCCACTTACGATGCAGCCGTTTTTTAAAGAAGGAGTTCATCATGTAGAGTCCCTCCCTCTCCATATACTCGGCTAGCATTCGACCTCGGTGGTTCCGGATTCCAGATCCAAATTGTCCCACTTTCGACTCCTCATCGCCCTTTTTGCCTAGCCTTGCGTTGAAATCTCCCATGACAACAGTGTAGTGAGTATTGGAAGTATGTATTGCCCGAGAGATATCCTCATACATTACTTCCACTTCCTCGTCGGGGTGTGTCGAGGTCGGGGCGTAAACCTGTATTACCTTTAACGAATACCGTTTGGTAATTCTTAGTGTAAGGTACGCCACCCTATTCGACACACTTCCGATTTGTACAATGTTGTTCACGAGGGACTTGTGGACAATAAACCCGACTCCACCTTTGGACAGTTCTTCGCCCTCCCGGAAATAAAGCAGATTCCCGGATTTAAGGATCATCGTATCCTCGCCCTGTCGTCGGACTTCGGATAATCCTACAATACTCCAGCGAATTCTGCTTAATTCTTCCTCTAGTTCCAGCAGCTTCTCTTCGGTCCGCAGTGTGCGTGTGTTGTACGTTGCCAGGGCCAAGGTTGTTTGACGGTAGGTATTTGCCACCCGGGGATTCTTGGCACCCCTGGTCCCGGCGCCTCGCCCGCTTCCGTCATCGCCGGCTCGGCCTCCGGTACCGCCGGGCACTTGGGGCCTTTTGTTGATTTTAGAAATCATAGGGGGGATTTGGGCCTACACCCACCACGCTGGCCCAGTGCGGGTTGGTGGGGAACGCCAGAGCCTCGTCTGTTATGCAGCAGGGTGCGCCACAAAATAAAGTATGAAAACTTAAAAACTAGATATTATAGGATGTGTACAAAGAAGGCAGCCTTATAACTATGCGCGATCTCTTCCAGGCAACCTTTGGATAAAGGACACTTGATGAAGGTGTAGGTAGGGTAGCCTGATATATATTGTCTTCCTGTTTGTACACCAATGACTGTATGTTATGTGTTGTAATAAATAAAATAAATTAAAGCTATATTAAATAAATCGTCTATGAAAATCGTTTCTTTTCCTCCTGACATGCATCTTGCCGTGTGCTCCCCGGCAGAGTAGAATAGGCCACCCTCACTCTTACCGAGGTGTCGTAAAAGGCGACTAAGGTAAAGCTGCTGGCATGATCATCAGCACCCAGAGAAGGAAAACTCTGCATTTATATCTAAACCCTCGCCAACCCGTCTGCCAAGCGTGGTGAGTATGGCAATTACCCATCATGTGATTGAGGGAGGCCCGTGCCCCAGCAGTGGGGACTTAAATGGGCTAACGATGACGATGATGCATCTTAGAATATTATACTCATGCTTTAAGTCTTTAGGGCGTAAATCCCAAAGCCATAGTGAAGCTGCATCTACGTGCATAAATCTGTTTGTGCGATGCATGCATCAACCAAAAGTTGCGGCGATCCGAACTACCGGCAAGAACTGCAGGAGATAGCGTAGACGCAGTTACGTAGATATGACGAATGGGTACAGTTAGCAGCAAAACAAGTTAGCTCACAACACTATGAAATACCTTCCAACATAGTTTTTAGTTTAGGTTAACGTTTGGCCAAAATCGCACCTGATGGAAAGCGCCGATGCGTTACACGTTTGCCCAGAAGATGCATGTTCACTCTTGCCTTGAAGATATTTAGGGTCCGATTGGACCAATCTTAATCCGCAAACTTCACCAATACTACCTGGAACCAATCCCTTCCAGAACGCTTCCTTTCCAGCGCTCCTTTTTCCCGCGCTCGTGCAAACTCTGGAATGAGCCACCAGCCGCGGTGTTCCCTGATTGCTATGGCATGTCCTTTTTTAAACGAGGTTTGAAAAGAGTTCTTCTCTCACGGTAGGCAGCGGCATGACTGTGCTCCGGCATTGTTGATGTCTATGAGCGGCGGTTACCGTTTACCTTCAGATGGGCCGCAAGCTTGTCTACCTACTATAAGCAATAAAAAAAAAAAAACCGAAACTAAATCTATGCTATAAGCGCTGTCATTCTTTATAAATATGACGTTATACCATATATTTATCCACGGAGAAAGATCCAATTAAGATGCGTGCAATTTATTTGTAGAACACAATATTTAGGCCCGTTTCGGCCAATCTTTATCCGTCGATAAATCTATGGTCTAAAGTCAAATTTGTATAGAATGACAGCGCTATATCTAAGATTTAGTATCGGAATAAGGTTGGTTTAAGTAACTTCGGATCATGTTAATCAAAATTTAACTTATCCCTTTTTGTTTCAGGTAGAGTCCTACAGCATTCTGCTTAAATGGCGGCCATTAAATAACATCGCATTTCGATAAGGTCAGTTTACACTTACTAAAGTATTACTTGAGTTGAATTAAGGTTTCAGTTTCTAGTCGAGGACAAATTAATGTTTACGCTGAAATACTTACTGCGAAGACTTACGTTTTCTTATAGTCCAATCCGTCCATCAAACTACATTCAGAATACGTGGGTAATAAATTGTGCAATTTGACATTCATAAGTGTATTAACCTACATTTGATAAACTTATTTCATTTTACACAAAGGTGAATTTATACACCCACCGAACTTTTTTAAAGGCGCCTTTGTATGAAGTTTGATACAACGACAAACATTAACGATAAACATTAAGTACTGGTACTAATTGACCCATATTTCAAAGCATAGAAGCTTGCTTTGTTATTACTCGATGTCTCGAAAGGAAAAAACAAACTTTCGGTCACTGCCCTCATCAACAACGAACTTACCGTAGAGAGAGCCTCGAAGTCTTATTTACAACCTTTTAATTGGTACGTTAAATTAACGTAACCACGGCGTACTAATGCAAATTAAGCCTGCATTTTTAGACGGTATAGTGGAGAGTAGTAAAAAAATTTGCACGTAAATGTACAAAAATAACTCAATAAATCCTTCCATGGCTAATGGGTCGTAGGTCTGTCCACTAGTGCCGCTTTTATTTTATTTTTAACAAAAAAAAAGCAAGTTTTCAATTCGGTATGTATATATATTTTTATGTGATATTTGACGGACGAGCAGACGGATCATCGATGATGACAAGTGATTGTCGCCGTCCATGGACAACCCACAACATGAATAAAGTTACAAGTGCGCTACCATCTCTCTGAGGACCTGCATAGCCGGCCTTTTAAAATTCAAACTGCGGTGCTAGTATACACTAGACAGAATAAGTAAACTTCTAAAATTAAATTGTGTACCTATTTCCACTTTCGTGCCTAACTGTACTTAACCAAGCGTTTACTATCAGACCTAAGTCTCCTATTTATGGTTTAACTCGGTCACTTAGAATACAATGCTATTGTTTAGCATCAGAATTACTTTATAAATATTTATTCATATAATATACTATAAGCCCCATTTGTGATATCAAACGCATTGTTATGTAAGCGAATATTTAGTGAACATAATAAGACATTTTATTGTTGCCCGCGTGTACAGTCGGCGTCAGTTTAAGTTACCAATGACACTCCCATGATCAAGACAAATCTAACGATACCTCATACATCAAAATCCATCAATCCGCTTAGACTACAGGAGGCCTCAATAAAGCAGACTACATAGTGACATACATACAGTCGAAAAGCATTACCCTCCTTCTTTGGCAGTCGGGAAAAAAGGTCTAATAGATAGGCGCGACCAAACAAATCGACTAAGGACATAATTTTCATACAAACATACTAATTTCAGTGGTTTATAAATCATCATCATCATTTCAGCCAATAGACGTCCACTGCTGGACATAGGCCTCCCCCAATGTTCTCCACACAGATCGGTCCTGTGCCTCCCGCATCCAATGGATTCCCGCGATCTTCACAAGATCGTCGGTTTATAAATTTGAAAGTGTATATGCTTCAGTGATTTTAGTAGTAATTTTTTTAGTGGTAAATCGATGTCAAAAATGTTCTTCTTTTAGTTAATCGTTTAACAAGCCTCCAGAAACATGTCAACTTTCCTAAAAATCGGATTGAGCAAGTTGTTTGTCATCCTCCATGCAATATTATAAGGATTCGTAAATAAACTACTATTTCCTGTTTTTTTTTAAAGAAACCAGCACGCCTATGTAATCTGCAAAATAATTAATTGAAATTTGATCACAAAATAAGGTTATCACTAAAGCGTAAACTTTCATATTTATCGACCTCTGAAAATAGTATAAATAAAGTAAATATCTCACAACATCACATACATTGATCTCACTCCGAGATAGGTAGCTCAAGCACCTGTGTTACGGATATCAGAATTAACAGTGGGATTACAAATATATACATATACTATTTTTTTTTTCTAAATACATACATGACTGACCGGATGGCGCAATTGGTAGTGACCCTGCCTCTTACGCCAAAGGTCGTGGGTTCGATCCCCACCCTGGACAAACATTCGTGCGATGAACACTTGTGTTTGTTCGGTGTCTGGGTGTAATATATGTATTTAAGTATATATTTGTGTTCCTCTGTTGTCTGATATCTGTAACACAAGTGCTTAAGCTACTTAGTACGGAATCAGGTTAACGTATGAGATGTTGTCAGAATTGTGAGAATTATACTTATACACTACATAACACCCAGACCAATATAAACAGACATGTTTATGCACACAAATGTTTGTTCTGTGCGGGGATCGAACCCGCAAACCTTGGACCAAAGGCAGCGTACACTACCACGGTTCCAAACGGGTCGTCAAGTTAATATGTTTGTATGAAAATTAGGGTCTGAGTCGATTTGTTTGCTCGCGACTGTAGTATCATCATCATCATCATCATCATCAGCAACCCACACTCTTCCACTGCTGGACATAGGTCTCCCCTAATGCACGCCACTGCTCCCGATTTTCGGCCACTCTCATCCAGCCCACACCAGCCAGCCTTCGAATGTCATCATCCCATCTTGTCGCAGGGCGTCCTACACTACGCTTACCGAGTCGCGGTCTCCACTCAAGGACTTTACGGCTCCAACGGCTGTCAGTTCTGCGGCTAATATGACCAGCCCACTGCCACTTCAGTTTGCTAATTCGGTGGGCTATGTCGGTGACTCTGGTTCTCTGTCGGATTACATCATTTCTGATGCGGTCAGATCAATCATCAGGTCCGACTGTAGTATAGTGATATGGAATCTACGAAACCCTTCGTGGCATGAGCCCAACTCGCTGTTGGCCGGTTTCTTTAACATATCCAAATAGGTGTAAAACCCAAAACATAGTTCATATTCTTAAATTTTAACGTTTATGCTTTTTGTCTTAAAACTTGAAAGTAATTTTGCCCAGAAAGTAAGCAAGAAAGTAAGTAATCTTTTAAAAGCTATCGTTGTCGCCGCTGTAGGACTTCGTGTCTGGAAAGGAATCTAACATCTGTTGTTACTTTTAACAGTTGGCACCTTTCGCCTCCCCCAAATGTAGTTTAGAAGGGGACCGTAAAGTCAGTTACTGGCGTTAATACCCGTTACAACCTGTGCGGATAAAGAATGGGATCAGAAATGGCGTCTATACTCGCACTCGTGGGTGTGCGAGCGAGAAGTGAATAGATGCGCCGCCATTTCTGATCCCATTCTTTATCCGCACAGGTTGTAAACAGTATTTGAAACTAATACGATTGTTATCGTTTGCTAACATTTTGTCAAAATGGTTTTTAGTTCCCATAAATACTTTTTTTTTTATAATTATTTCTTCCAGCTTTTTCCCGCAGCTTCGTTCGCGTTAGAAAGCTACAAAATAATAAGAATAATATTTATTTGCGTAAAACATGGTAAACGAAGTAATAATCATCTTTCAGCACCTGCAGATTAAGCACCTGGCCTAGTCCACTTTGAGCACCTATTGATATCTTTGGCAGATGCTGATTGTGGATAAAATTGTATTTTTACGCATTTGTCGTCTTTCATCACCTAAAGACAGCATCCTTTTTAGGGTTCCGTAGCCAAAATGGCAAAAACGGAACCCTTATAGTTTCGTCATGTCCGTCTGTCCGTCTGTCCGTCTGTCCGTCTGTCACAGCCGATTTACTCGGAAACTATAAGTACTACAGTGATGAAATTTGATGGGAATATGTGTTGTATGAACCGCTACAAAAATATGACACTAAATAGTAAAAAAAAGAATTGGGGGTGGGGCCCCCCATACATGTAACTGAGGGATGAAATTTTTTTTTCGATGTACATACCCGTGTGGGGTATCAATGGAAAGGTCTTTTAAAATGATATAAAGTTTTCTAAAAAACATTTTTCTTAAAGTGAACGGTTTTTGAGATATCAGCTCTCAAAGTCGTAAAAAGTATGTCCCCCCCCTCTATTTTTATAACTACGGGGTATAAAATTCTAAAAAAAATAGAGGTGATGCATGCTAATTAACTCTTTCAACGATTTTGGTTTGATCAAAGTATCTCTTATAGTTTTTGAGATAGGTTGATTTAACTGTAATTTTGGACTTTGCTGCTACGGAACCCTTTGTGCGCGAGCCCGACTCGCACTTGGCCGGTTTTTTTAATAGGCTAACGCTGCACTACAATCGCGCCTGATGCAAAGCGACGATGAGGTCTAGGATGATACGCGTTTGCCTAAAATATGCCTGTTCACTCTTGCCTTAAAGGTGTCCAGATTATAGTGGTCAGGAAAGACAGACCTCGGCAGTAGTAGTGCTGTGTACTAGACAAGACGATGTTAAACGAAAGAAATCGATAAAAATACTTGAACAATTGTGAATCAATGAAGCATAGTATTAAGGATTTTTGGGATATTCTTGTGACATAGATAGATAGATATTCTTTATTGCACAAAATTAAAATACAAGCATGATACAACAGCAACAGACAGTACAATAAGGCGGTCTTATCGCTTGTAGCGATTTCTTCCAGACAACCTTTGGGTAGAGGAAAGAAATATCGTATTCGTAATAAGGGAAGGCAGTGCAAAGTAGTTTAACAAATGAAATTGAGAGTGGCAGAAATATACATTATTTTATTTATTAATATTATTACATAAATAATAATAAACAATACATACATACCTAATAATATATACATTGATAATTTATAGCAAAAATTCAATAAAAATATTTCTTATGCATAGGTAAAAATGACCAGAGAGATTATATTCGTACAAGTAAGCGTAATTATTATTTTTACCTTAAGTGGCCACTTTAGTTGAGTAATAAAATATAAATTAAGTTTTCCTGTATGGATTCACTTTTTTTTTTACTGTAGATAGGTAAGCGTTTGACCATATTTCACCTGATGGTAAGTGATAATATGGTCTAAGATGTAGCACCTAGAAGATACCTATTCACTCGAGCTTTGAAAACCCCCAAATTGTATCCTCTAGGGAACACCTCCTCAGGCAGCTGATTCCACTGTTTCGCAGTACGAATAAGGAAACAGGATTTAAACCTCTTTGTGCGGACTTTTGGTATTTCTACCATGTACTGGTGTCGATTGAGGGTCTGCCTGGTGGAGTAGTGGAAGAACGGAGATGCTCCAATGGCATTGTACAGTTCCGTGGCGCACTCTCCAAAATGTATCCGATAGAAGATCGATAAGCTTGCTACCTTGCGTCGGTGTTCAAGGCTTTTTAGCCTCTTACCCACAAGCTCGTCATCGCCAATTAGCCTCTTGGCCCTTCTCTCCATACTCTCTAACGCCTCAAGCTGGTATTTGGCTGAGCCATCCCAAAGATGAGAACATTATTGGCGTAAAGCAGCGCTGTGCTGTGTTTCACTGCATGAGTGAGGGTACCAGAGGTCTAATCCAGGGACAAGGGGGGCTTAAATGTTGGCAGCGCACTTGTGACTCCGCTGGTGTCGCGGGTGTCTACGGGCGGCGGCAATCGTTTACGACCTTGCAAACCGTCTCGTCTGCCAGCTATCACATACAAAAAAGTTGCTTCACCACCTCAATTCTAACTGTGGCGACGTCCCCTTCGTTTCGGTGTCACCTTCTACGAGCGATCACAGGCGACTCCAATACTTCTACAATTGAAGCACTACGACGGAGAATTGAATTTCCCGGGAAAAATTAAGGTCGAGTGACATCCGGAAGCAAGCGTTGTATAGAACAGTGCTGGTTTGTCAAGCGATATTTTATCTTATTGCTTTGTGATCCAGTTCAAAATCTCTTTCTTGAAAATAATAGGAATCATTTATCGAAATGGACTTGATTTGTTTACTTGATGGATAATTACGAATAATGTTAGTCTTTCTTAGAAAGGAAAATCTTTATCTTTCAAAGAAAATCATTTATTATCTTCTGTAGGTACCCAATATATTCTTGGTAATACGCTTATTACGAATCATGATTAATAATTTATAAAAAAATAAAGGCAATTTAAGGGTACGCTTATACGGTACGATTCATTGTTACAATCGATCTGCAGCCGATTTCCCGTGTTTGTTATATTTATCGAAAATCAATTAACATTTTTTTATATGATAGGCAGCAGACGAGCAGACGAATACATCGTAAAAACATAGTTTTTTGTATGGTTTTCATGCGACATCCGCCATGTTCTTTCATGTAGAAAATCCTATGAATTGGGCTCCTCTTGAGGACATATTTTCGAGCATTCGATATTCAAGTTGAATAAGAGATCTGTATGGACGAATGTATGAAATCTTTAAATTCGACTTCAATGTCGAGTGTACTACAATTGCCCCTCTGATGCGATATCTTGAACGATTGATAACATTGTAAGTGACGCCAACCGATTGATCGAACCGATGGTTTATACGCGTCACAGTGAGACAATCTCGAATTCTTGATTGTATACTGCGATCGAGCCAATACACTGTCAATTATCGTTACGATATAAATAAATAAAATAAGTAAATAATGAAGTAAATATTTCACAACGTCACATACATTGATCTGACTCCGAGATAGCTAGCTCAAGCACCTGTGTTACGGATATCAGAATCAACAGTGGGATTACAAATATATACATATTATATTATAATACTTTTTGTAAATACATACTTATAATACATAGAAAACACCCTGACCAATACAAATAGACATGTTCATGCACACAAATGTTAGTACTGTGCGGGGATCGAACCCACAACCCTTGGAGCAAAGGCAGTATTCACTACCTACCACTGTTCCAAACGGGTCGTCAAGTTTTATTATTGCATCGGTTATTGTTGCGATCTCAGATGTCGACATCGATGAAGTGAATCGTTAACGACAGACGTCACTATCGATCGTCAGTTTCGATCAGTCTGAAGATAACGATGAATCGTACTGTGTATGAGGCCCTTTAAATACGTTTGAAAATCCAACTCCGCAAAAGAATTCAAATTATAACAACCACAAAATAAAGCTGAAAACGGCACTTTCCGAGTTTTAGGGCTGGTTGAACTTTCAAAGAATAAATATAAAACTAGTCGAATTGGTGTTTTTATGGAAGAACTTGTTCGTCCAATAATTGGAGCAACTTCAAGGGCTTTGTGGGGCGGTGTCAAACAAAAGGAAACGATAACAATGAATTTAGAGCAGTTTGAGAATTTTGCCCAAATTGTCCAGCTACTTCACGATCAGTGGGTCTATTCTTGTGCAATCAAAATCAAAATCAAAATCAAATAATTCTTTATTTGCATAGGCTTGTACACAGCACTTACAAATCGTCATACATTTGAATGATTTAAAACTATTTATAAGTACTTATGTAATAATTTACATGTTAATACATATATATGTTGATACATAAAATATACTAAAGAAATAAATAAACATAATGCGATTCTACCACCGGCTCGGAAAGTTGTTTCTGGTCGAGAAGATCCGGCAAGAAAACTCGCCAGTTACTCTTTTTAATCGCCAACTTTTTTACAATGGTTTATTATCCTCATACCAAGTCATACAGTCTAATGCAACACAAAATAGAATGAAGCAAATTAAAAGCTAAATATGAGGTAAACCGAAGAGGACCAGTCCCCAAAGGTGGCACCTGTTCACAAGTATGACGTATGTGTCAGCCATCATTTCACTCAACCATATTAGAGGGAATGTAATGACCCGCCACATAACGCCACCACTCAGAGACATTTGAGTGAGCATGACTACTTAGGTTCCCCTCATAGGTCACAGAGTACTTAATCCAATACTAATAAACTGCAGGACGAGGTGTACAATAGTAGGTGGTTAGCATCTTGTCAATTGTTTGATTAATCAATACTAATCAATTTGTATACAATAATAAATGCTGCTAAGCCTAATTTATTAAAATTGATTAATTATATAATAATAGTGATTTCAGTAAATATTTATAAAATTACTACATGTGTGCAGGCACGGAGGTCATTATGTCCACGAATCCTTATCATTTAAGTAATCTACAATTTTATAGTATCCTTTACTCATTAAACAGGTTTTCACGTGGGATTTAAATTTATGCGTTGGTAACTCAATTACATTTTGTGGCAACTTATTGTACATTTTAATACTTAGTCCAACAAATGAACTATTAATCTTTTGGAGCTTCAGATTTGGAATCGCGAGCTTGTGTTTATTTCTAGTGTTAAAACCATGACAATCAGATTTTTTAGAAAAAATATCAATATTCTTACGCACGTACAAAATACAGTCCAAAATGTATTTGGAAGCTACAGTTAAAATGTCGATATTCTTAAACAGTTCTTTCAGCGAATCGCGAGGCCTAAGGTTGTATATGGAGCGGATGGCCCTCTTCTGCAATACAAAAATAGTCTGTATCTCAGCCGCCGACCCCCACAACAAAAGACCATATGACATTATACTATGAAAATAACTAAAATAAACCAGTCTCGCAGTTTCAATATCAGTCAGATGTCTGATCTTCTTAACCGCATATGCGGCGGAACTAAGTCTTCCCGCCAAGGCTGCCAAGTGTGAATTCCATTGAAGTTTGGCATCCAGTGTAATACCTAAGAAAATTGTCGAATTATAACTTCAATGTGTTCATTATTCATAACGACGTTAGTGTTGACCTGCCTTACATTGGGCATAGTGAATTTTACACATTTGGTTTTCTTGGCATTTAAAAGCAAGTTGTTAGTTGTAAACCAATGTAGCACTTGTGAGAGGGTGTCATTTACGTCGTCAAACGTATCTTTTCGACGGTCAACGTTAAAAATCAACGAGGTATCATCAGCAAATAACACTACTTCACAAAGATCTTGTGCAAAGTAAGGGAGGTCATTTATGTATATTAGGAAGAGCAGAGGTCCCAATATTGATCCTTGGGGCACTCCCATTAATAGAGGGGCGCCTGAAGAGTCAGTTCCATTGACACTGACTTTCTGAAGTCTATCTGATAAGTAAGAATTTATCAAACTTAATGCATTATTTAGAACACCATAGTGAGCTAACTTCAACAACAATGTTTGATGCTCAACGCAATCAAACGCCTTCGAGAGGTCACAGAAAACACCAATTGCATCCTGTTTGTTTTCCCATGCATCAAAAATATACTTAATAAGTGCAACTCCTGCGTCAGTGGTTGACTTACCCTTGGTAAACCCAAATTGTTTACTATGAAGTAAGTCGTTAACTTTAAAATGAGACAGCAACTGAACGAATATGACTTTTTCAAAAATGTTACTCAGTGCTGGTAATATAGAAATAGGCCTAAAGTTAGAAGGGTCACTTTTTTCACCTATTTAAATAACGGTATGATTTTGCTGTACTTCATTTAGCTAGGAAACTGACCCTCATCAATACATCTGTTGAATATCGTTGCCAAATGGGGGTGCAATAACTAGTATATATTTCTTAAAATGTCTACTGATATTCCCCAAAGATCTTCAGTTTTTTTCATATTCAGATCTTTGAAAGTTTTAACTATTATCTCGGAGGTTACATGGTTAAATTTGAAAGGCCGTTTGACACTCGGCAACATTTGCTTTAAGTAATGAGATAGCAAGATACGAACTTGAATTTAATGTACTTGTTGTTGCCACTGGTATATTAGTGAAGAATGACTCAAATGCATTTGCCACTTCAGTATCAGAGTCAAGACATTTGCCATTGATTTTTAGAGAGAACTTGTGTTGTTGTGTTTTGTTTTTACAAGTCTCTTTGTTGATGATGTTCCACGTGATTTTACTTTGTTAGTTGCTTTACTATTTTGTTTTTAATGTAGTTAGATTTAGCAACTGCACATACTTTCTTAAAGCACTTAGAATAATTTCTAACATATTCAACTATCGCAGGATCACGTGAATTAGCTTTAATATCATATAATTCAAACAATTTTCTCCTGCTTATGTGATGCAATTGACAAAGAAGTCCATATAAATATCGAATTCGATATCGTCATCGTCATCGTCAGCCCAATTAAGTCCCCACTGCTGGGGCACGGGCCTCCCTCAATCACATGAGGGGTAATTGCCATACTCGCCACGCTTGGCAGACGGGTTGGCGAGGGTTTTGATATTTGAATGCAGAGTTTTCCTTCTCTGGGTGCTGATGATCATGCCAGCAGATTTACCTTAGTCGCTTTTTACGACACCTCGGTAAGAGTGAGGGTGGCCTATTCTACTCTGAAAGAATTTGAATTCGATATAATAATTAATAATTAAAAATCTTTATTGATTGTGTATAATAATATGTCAATCGCGTTTAATTTAAATTATGTTCAAATTTGTATTCTGTCATAGACGCCCTATTCGTCTAATGGTTTAAATACCGGGCCGTA
>CM032481.1:37472-57987 GCA_019059595.1 Marasmia exigua | reverse complement strand
TTTATCGTGTGCCAGGGGTGATTTATCAAAGGCAACAACAGCACGGTCTGTGTAAGCAGCGGTAAATGATTGCTGTTGCGCCCTCGCCAAGTCTCCGTGACGTCGTTGATCTGAGAGACAAGAGACCGTACATCATGACATGACGTCACGGATACTTGGACAATAATAATTTAGAATCAATTGTGTATTGAAAGATCCTCGCGTGACTTCCAAAAGTCTGGGATATAATTGCATGTGATTATGGAACTAATGACAAACATTGTGATAATGTTATATAATATATGTATAAATCTATTATAAGCAACGTAGCCCAAAGGATTGCATGCCTCAAGTGGCAATGGGCAGGGCACATAGCGAGGAGAACAGACGGCCGTTGGGGCGGAAAGGTCCTCGAGTGGAGGCCACGTACAGGAACTCGCAGCCGTGGCAGGCCTCCTACAAGGTGGACCGACGATCTGGTGAAGATCGCGGGAATCCATTGGATGCGGGAGGCACAGGACAGATCTGTGTGGAGAATATTGGGAGAGGCCTATGTCCAGCAGTGGACGTCCATTGGCTGAAATGATGATGATGATGATTATAAGCGAAAGCTGACTAACGGATCTAACATCGCTTCACTGTGTAATTATCAGACTCCCTAAATAATGGAATCATGGTATAAGCGTACCCTGGGTTCCAAAGCGAAAGCTATAGATGCAACCGGTTATTACACGCTAAGATGAAGAGAAGAATTTACAACAATTAAAACAATTTTATAAAAAAATATGTAATCTCTAATATTGCAATTGCGGATATTGAAAAAGTAAATAACTTTAATGTGTAGTCGTAACTTGATCAAAAATGAGCATAGAATTAATAATAATTCTATGATAATGAATGAATCAGACGAAAAACTTCAGTGTGAAATGTCAATGTCAAAATGTATAAAGCCACTGTCCCCAGCAGGCCCATTCTATTGGAATTCACGTAGGTGATTCCCTCAACTTCGATAATGGAATGGGCCCATGCGATGCTTGCGATTAAAATTTCTTGGGTAGTCTCATACTAACTTCTACAGGATCTGTTTGATCGTAAAAGGTTGTTTAGGTTTTTGCAAAATAACGAAGATTGTAACTGTATTATTACAGTTTAAGTGTGCCTTGAGCCTTAATTGTACCTGCTTGCGCGCGAACCGTATTCAAACGTAACGAATATCCTTAATTCTATGAAAGCCTAACATGCGTGCGAGCGTGGATCATGTCTTGTTATTGGCCCTTTTTTATACTGCGGATTATACACTGAGATTATGACACTGAGAATTTCTTTTCAGAAATACTCGGGTACAAACTTTTTTTGGCTCTTTCGGTAACCTCAAGCGCAGCCACCACGTTAAGGTGCGAGTCAGTCAGTGAGTAGTAACCAGTAGTAGAAATTTACCCGTGTGACACCACTAGGCCAGACGGTGCTCTGGAATGGAACAGTCCAGAGTTTTCAGATTAATTAGCCGACTGTTCTGTCCGGGCGTGGTTCGGACCGCATTGACGTTTGACGAATCATAATTGCACTCTGCATCCCGTTGTGGTGTTTGAGAGATTGTAATGTGTTTGCTTAGTTAATTTTTGATGTTGAGTTTGACGCTAGCTGGAGCAAAAGCGACAATTGAGCCGATTTAATTAGCGCTTGAATTGTGTGACTGGCTGAGGATAGAAGCAAAATAAAAAAAAAAGATTTGATAGAGAACGACGGATTTCTACGTACGCAAGCTAAACGGCACACACATGCATGCGATCGAACTGTAATTTCAGCGTGTTTCGGAGTGAATAACCGAGATGGACGTGCAAAAGAGATACAATACGATATACTGCGAACGCGTAGTTCAAGGAACTCTTCTATATCAATATCAAGTTTGGCTCATCCACATATAATGCATTTTTTTATGTGATAGGTGGGGGATTAGCAGTCGGATAAACTGATGGTAAGCGCTTGCCGCCGCCCATGGCCACCCGCGATACCAGTGAAGTCACAAGTGCGCTGCCAACCTTAAAGCCCCCCTTTCCCCGGATTGGGCCTCGGGTACCCTCACTCACGCAGTGAAACACAGCACAGTGCTGCTTCACGTCAGTTTTCTGTGAGGCTGTGATATCACTCCGGTCGAGCCGGCCTATTTATGCTGAAGCGTGGCTCTGCCATGGCACGTACGTGAGTGTGAGCTTTTGTATATGTATGAAATTATTTATAGGTCTAATTTCCGCTTATCATTTATATAAAAAAGTAAATTTAATATACACGGTGAATGTAATCGATACCCAGCACCACCTATTGGTACAGTTTGGAACTAATAGCAAAATTGTGTCCCGAAACGAAGTGAGGGCAGGCCACCAGTATTGTGCCCCACTCGTTTGGATCAGTGGTAGTGAACGCTGCCTCGGTGGCTCAGTGGCGAATGGGTCTCACTTTAAAGCGACGGCTGCTCAAGAGATCCCGGGTTTAATCCCCCGGTCTCGGGCCAAAAATGTGTACCTAAGTTTTCGGTAAGAAATCCAGCCCGGAATCTGGAAGTTGGCGGTTTTGTACACCCATGCCTCGAAAAGCACGTTAAGCTGTTGGTCCTGCGTCCGATCCCTCTCCGGTCGTGTCACAATAGTGTCCCATCGGAATATGAGAGTAAGGGAAAGAGAGTGCACTTATGTTTGGGCACACACTTGAGCACTATAATATATCCTGCGTACGTGCCTGATCGTTGAGATTGGCTGCCTTAGCCGTAATCGGTTGGTGGATATTTTATAGTGGAAGTGAATGCTGTTCCTGGTACAAGGGTTGCGGGTTCGATCCTCACACAGTACAAACATTTGTGTTCATGCACGAACATGTCTGTTTCTATTTGGTCTGGGTGTTTTCTATGTATTATAAGTATGTATTTACAAATGATAAGATGAATATTTGTAATTACTCTGTTGGTTCTGGAGCCCAATTCTCGTGCTCGTGACATTTATTTTCATACGACATATATCATTAAAACATAGTTTTTTTGTATGGTTTTCGGGTGATATCCGCCATGATCTCAAAATATCACAAGAACGAGACTTGGGCTCTTGATATCCGTATGATATGCTTAACCTAGGTAGGTACCTATCTCGGAGTCAGATCAATGTATGTGATGAAAAAAAATGAAAACCGGCCAAGTGCGAGTCGGACTCGCGCACCGAGGGTTCCGTACAAACCTGCAAGGTTAACAAAGTTCGTTCATTACGACAATCGAGTCATAACTATGGTATTTTTATTGCAAAATGAAATTCATAACATTACAATGGGGAAAGATGGAGGAGCATAAATTTAAGACAAAGATCTCTTTATCGTTTAAGTAATCCTTTATTTTATATTAACACCTCATTTATCTATAATATAACTGAAACACTTATACTAGCCTTGCAGCAGACTTGCGAAAGTTCTTTTATTAAAGTTATTTATTTACTAAGTTTTTTAGTCACTATTTAGAAATCTGGTTCAAAAATATTAATTAAGTATTAAATTTGAACCAGACCTGTAAATGGTGACTGAAAAAGATATGAATAGTACCACATTGAACATTGAAGTTCGAAAAAACGTTATCAATAGTTGTACAACTTCGTGTAGTGCTATTGTTTCAGTTAGGACGCATTTAGATTATACAGCTACATTCACCAAAACATTGGGATTGAATGACGATGAGTGAGGTCGTCTTTGCCGTTTGAAAAATGTTGCCCTCCCCATACATAGTATAATAACTCGCGGTCATTGCTGTAACTACAATTATGTTTACAATCACAATGTTTTTGGTGGTAACTACTTAAAATTTTAAGCTTTTCGGAATTTTTCTGTTACCTGTGCTGTAAGCTATTGCTTCTTACTAAATTTCGAGATTCTATGTCAACGGGAAGTGGTCTTTAGGTTTTAATTCCCTTGCGTGTAGTTGCGAGTTTCAAAATATGCGGTATCAATGGTTGTACTTTTGCGTTTTGCGATTTTGCGTTGACTTAGATTTTTTTTTTTCACGGGTTAAAGGCAATTAGATCTAAGTATTTGATATGAATTTCAACTTGATAGCTCTACGCGTTCATGAGGAAAAAAGTAATAAGTTTATATTTATTAAAAAATATATATTTTGTAATGTAACTAAAAATTTAAGGTTTTCGGAATTTTCCCTTTATGTGTGCTATAAAATGTTGCTTCATGCCAAATTTCAAGATTCTAGGTCGACTGGAAGTACCCTTTAGGTTTTGATTCCCTTGCGATTACTTGCGAGTTTCAAAATATTCAGCTTAAATTGCTGTTTCTTTTGATTGCGTTGACATAGAAGTTTGATTTTGTTACAGCTTAAAGGTACTATAGACCTGAGTATTTGGTATGAATTTCAATTTAATACCTCTACGCGTTTATGAGGAAATGGGTAGTAAGTTTAAAATTATTAAAAAAATATATATTATGTGATGTAACTAAAAATGTATGGTTTTCGTAATTTTTCCTTTATCTATGCTATAAGACCTTGCTTCGTACCAAATTTCAAGATTCTGAGTTCACGGGAAGCACCCTGTAGGTTTTGATTCCCTTGCAAGTGTCGAAAATTTGCGGCATAAACAGCTGTATCTTTTGATTGCGTTGGCTTAGAAGTTTGATTTTTTCACAGCTTCAAGGGACAGCAGACCTGAGTAATTGATATAAATTTCAGCTTCATACCTCCACGCGTTCCTGAGAAAAAGGGTCTTGACAGACGGACGGACGGACGGACAACAAAGTGATCCTATAAGGGTTCCGTTTTTTCCTTTTGAGGTACGGAACCCTAAAAATGAAAATGAAAAATCTTTATTTCGACAACTTATAGAGACGCTTTACAATGGTGGGGATCTCCTTTTAAGCAAAAAGAATTGCTTGTGTTAGGGGTTCCGCTCTTCAATATTGACACAGTTGTCATTTTTTATATAGTGACGTAAACTATCAATAATATAAGTAATATTAATACAAAAATACAGAGGCAAGTAACAATTTAAACACTTAAAGCTTACTTACTTATATATATAAGTACCAATACAAAAACAGTCATTACAGTGCACGGGTGTGTGCGCGCGCGTGTGTGTGCGTGCGTGTATGTGTGTATGTGTGTGTGCTCGCGTTTTGTGTGTGTGTGCGTGTGCGTGTGGTGTGTGTGTGAATGTACTTTGAACATAAATGTTTAGTTATGGATATTGTGATGTTGTGAAATATTTATAAAATAATATATTTATTATTGTGTATAATTGCTTGTATCGATGTTTTTTGGTTTCTTAGACACCAGCAACTTGCATGCCGATTTTATTATACCAACATTTCCTTAAATTCAACAGTTCTTACTGTGCACATTTGCATTAATTATACGGAACAACTTAATTCCCGATACCGTGTGTATTTAAAATACCTTCTAAATTCCTTACAAGTCCTAAGTTATTACACGAAGTGACCGCAATATTAAGCCATGAATAACATTTATGAATTTCAAATAAGCTTGCGAGAGTGCCACGGAGGCGTGGGTAAATCTTTATAAGTAAGATTATTTCAGTCCTATTTACGCTTGTGAAAGCAAACTTTTATAACATGTGATGGTAACATTATTTCCAAGCAGTATTTATGACTTATCTCCTTTTAGCAAAATATTATGGTTAAAATCTACGTGTTCTCTTTATGAAAGACGGGCCCGTCCTCAATTTGTTTCAGGGCATACGAACCGTAATAACTTCGACCGCGGGGGAGCCACGCTTCGGCATGAATGGGCCGGCTCCACTAGAGTGATATCACGGCCTCACAAAAAACAGGGGTGAAGCAGTATTGTGCTGTGTTTCGCTGCGTGAGTGAGGGTACCAGAGGCCCAATCCGAAGGAACTTCTGACTCCACTGGTGTCGCGGGTGTCCATGGGCGGCGGTAATCGCTTACCATCAGGTGATCCGTCTGCTCGTCAGCCACCTATCACATAAAAAACTAGTGACTCATCCTTCCCGATGGCGCATTGGTATTGACATACCTAATACGTGGTACGTAACGACAAAGGTCGTGGATTCCATTACCACTCTGGAATAACATTCGTGAAATGAACACTTATGTTAATTCTGGTGTTCAGTATATACCTAATATAAATTTATTAATATGAAAAAATCTAAAACTCCCCCTATCCTGAATCATGGTCTAAGCGTACCCAGGGCTCCAAAGCGACAGCTTTGGACGCAACCAAATCATCTATTTATAAAAAAAAATCGTCTATTTTATAAAATCCTTTTTTCATTAAACAGTTTTTTTTATATACAATTCAAACTTATAAGTGGACAAGTCAATTATAATCTGAGGTAACTTTTATCACATTTGTGGGTCACACACGTATATCTTGCTACCCAAGGCCCACTTGCTACCCTTTCAAAGTTAACCTCCATGAAAAGGCAGTACACCCTCAAGTATGGTCGTTAGGCCCGCTATAAAATAATGCAAAATCTGCTATTCAGTACTAAATATCCAATTTTCGAGTAGAGTACGACCAACGTCATAATTAACTAAGGCCTGGGACTCCAGCCCATGCATAACTAAAGGTTCGGGTGGCACGAAACCTTCCTAAACTATGGGCTTTTGCTCGAAACGAGGACTTATATTTAACTGGAATGGGCTAAGATTTTGTGATTTTTTAATTAAAATTGCATTTGCTTTAGTATTTTGCTCCTCACGCTGTAAGGGTTTTGATTTCGATTCCCGCATTGGATAAACATTCGTGTGATGATTATTTGTTTTTGTTCAACGTGTTATTGTATATCTATATTTAAGTAAACAGGAAAATAAAAAGAAAACATCCTTATGTAAAAAATATTTTGCTTGTCTTTACCGGGAACCGAACTAGATAAATTGTAAATCGATAAGATTGGCAATAACCATCATCTATTCGAGGTGTCGTAAAAGGCGACTAAGGTAAAGCTGCTGGCATAATCATTAGCACCCAGAGAAGGAAAACTCTGCATTCATATCAAAACCCTCGCCAACCCGTCTGCCAAGCGTGGTGAGTATGGCAATTACCCCTCATGTGATTGAGGGAGGCCCGTGCCCCAGCAGTGGGGACTTAAATGGGCTAGTGATGATGATCATCTATTCCACTTGTCAATACAGTTCATATTTACGATTAAACATCTCCAAGAAAGTTATGAATTAGGTCATGTACCCGTTTGTAGTACGGCCTTTTTTTATGTGACAGGTGGCCGACGATCAGACGGATCACCTAATGGAAAACGATTACCGCCGCCTATGGACACCCGCAACACTATCGGAGTTAGAAGGGCGCTGCTTGTTAACACCCCCCCTTCCCCCCTTTTCCCCGAATTTGGGCCTCCGGTACCCTCACTCACTCGATGAAACACAATACAGACGCTGCTTCACGCCGCTCTTCAGTGAGGTGATTTCCACAATACTCGAGGAAAGGGTTCACTTCTAGAATGATTTATGATGATCCTCTTTAGACGACATTTACCCATCGCCGAAATCGTCTTGTCTTTTTATAATTTAGATTTCAATTACCCCTCCCATCCCGTTTCCGCAACTCATCGTCTTACTTATTTTGGTATTTAAGTAGCACTTAAATAGGTACAAATTATTTAGGTTTATTTATTTATAATTTCATTATCTTACCAACGAAGATCGAGGTCTGTTTTTTCGGACCACTAGAATCTGGACATCTTTAAGGCAAGAGTGAACAGGCATCCATAGGCAAACGCTTTACATTCTAGACCATGAGGTCTACGACGATGACGATGACGTCACTTTCTATAAGGTGAGATTGTGGTCCTGCGTTGTCATATAGTGCATGAAATAAAACCAAACAACCAACAATCTTTTGAGAATTTATCTTACTACATAGAGGAGAAAGAACCATTGTTTAATAGAGACAATATAATATCAAGGTTCAACAACTAAAAATATCTAAAGTCACTCAAAATAAAAACAAGACAGAAGACACAAAAACATAGCAATGATTAACAAATTGCAAAAAAATAATAGTGGAACTATACTAAATGCAAGGACTCGTGGCAGACGGTAGATAGAGTATTTCATTTATTCAATACTAGCGGCCGCCCGCGACTTCGTCCGCGTGGAAAAGTAACTTTTAACCCCCCTTTCAACCCCTTACAACCCCCTTTTCGCAATAAAAAGTAGCCTATGTTCTTTCTCAGGGTCTAGATTATCTGTATACCAAATTTCATTTAAATCCGTTGAGTAGTTTTGGCGTGAAAGAGTAGCAGACAGACAGACAGACAGACAGACAGAGTTACTTTCGGATTTATAATATTAGTAAGGATAAGGATGATAGTACGAGAGCCCACGACCAAAACCATGTCTCATAGCAATACGGAAAAAACCCTATAAAATCGTTAGATTGTATGATTCTGAACCCGACTAGGCGTGTAGTAACGGTCGAAAGTGTAGCAACTGCGTGGGAGGCCATTTCTGCTGTGTCAATAAAAAAAGACAGTCGGTATTATAGCAATACGTCTGATAGTGAAAATGTACATAGATTTTATAATTGTATTACGAAAAAGTTTGTTTTCAGACATTTTGCGCGTAGCATATAGCCTGAGCGCATTTTTGAAAATGTCAAAAAATTTAGCCGACCTGTATCATAGCAATACGGATAATTTTTTATTCAACTTTTTGTATTGCTGCCAGGATTACCAAAAACCTGTTTTCAGACACTTTCAGTGTAGCATATACTCCCAAAAACGAAAATAACGTTTCGGAGTCGCCTGACCGACGCACACTGGGGCAAGATACCCTTATTTCTGGCATTAAATCAGTTTACTGGCTAAATGGCTTTTGTAGTCACTAAATTGAAATAAAATAATGTTTTCGATGATTTAGAATCATTTATATGACTTTAAATACATAAATGTATGTTTTTTAGGTAATTTAACACAAATAATGAAACAAAAAGACGTAAACAATCGCTTATATTTTATTAAAATTATTCTGAACCTACTATTCTAAAGATATGCTAGCGCATCATCATCATCTTCATCAACATCATCTTCATCATCATCATCTTCGTCATCGATATGCGTTACTTTATCGGAATTTATGTTTGAAGATGGATCTTTTAATAAATTTAAGATTTCTTTTGGAAGAGTCTGAGAATTTCTTTTCTTAGATTTCTGCTTGCTGGTAATCACGGGATCTGATCTCAATAAAAAAAATCTCTATTTGATTATTCTCGGCCAAATTTTCTGGACGACGATTCCGAATCCGACAGCGATTGAATACGATAATATTTTGTAACTTTAAATAAACCGTTTTTTTTTTCAACTTCATCCTAGTTTCCTTTTGTGCGATTTATTTCAGTCCTTCAACTTCAATCTTACGGTTTCGGGTAAATTCTTTGTTAATTATCATCTAATAACTTCAGGGTCGCAACGTATTCATTGATTTGTAACAGAAAATTCAAGATGCCTCAATACGATTTTTAAATGATATCTGGGTATCGAAAAGTTGTCTGATAGAGAAGGTACTACACTTAATTTGTCTGATATACATTTTTTGCACATGTGGACAACTTATTTTATCATGTCCAACAATTTTCAGACATATTGCTATGATACCGATCGGTCAAATTTGTTAACATTTTCAAAACGGTCTCAAAATTTAATGCGTTCACATTTCCGTCTGAAAATTGTTTTGTTCGCATCAAATAACCAAAATTTACTAATAAAAAAGATTTTCAGACGTATTGCTATGAGACATTTTTTTTGTCTCATTTTTTATTTTTGTTAGTGATTTTACGGGTTTGCGCTACACCACTAACGTCTGAAAAATATGTTTCCGGTATCTCAAAACTACCATTCAACTACAGTCTGCAAATCAGACATATTGCTATGATGCAGTTCGGCAAAATTCTTTGACAATTTTGAAAATTCGGTCAGATCAAACGCTACGCGGAAAATGTCTGATATTGGTATTTTCGAGTTCAAGATAATCGTATCTATCGATTTGATGCGGTTTTGGCCGTATTGCTATGAGACAAAAATTTTGGTCGTGGGCTCTCGTACTATGAATGAAATGTGACACCTATTGTCACGAGTCTTTGACTCACGTGTAACAGTTATTTCCCTTTAAAACTTCTGATAATTTTGAACAAATATACTGTCGTATATAATTCATTACTAATAAATAAATGAACGCCCTGATGGTCTAGTGGGTTCAGTACCAGGCCGTGATCTCAGGGTCCTGGGTTCGATTTCCGGGTCGAGCGAAAAGTATGTTTCGAATTTTTCGAACATAGCTAGGGTTTGTGATCACCAATCCGCATTTGGCAAGCGTGGTGATTAAGCCTAATCCCATCATCTCCTCTCTCCCCCTCGGACCGCGTAAGCGTTTAGTCGTGTGAACCAGAGCTTAATTTATTTTTAAATTGTAATAAATTCCATTTTGACTTAAAATTCAAAGTGAAAAAATCTGTGAAGTACCAGGCGCGCATAACGTGGAGGAAGTGTAAACAGCGGCGACGAGCGATTGCAAGAAAAGGACACTAACACACTGTGCGGTGTTACGTACGAGGTCCAAGCGCGTGAGTCACATAGAACCTCTCAAGTAGCCCTGACGTCTGGCCCAAGTGATAAACAGAAACGACGGCTGTATTTATTGTTCTTATAAAGTATTGAGTGTTATCCTGCAAGGAAAATCGGCGATATTAATGATGCCTAACCTTGCGCGCTCTCCACCTTTGAACAAATCCCTGAGCCTATCGGAATCAGAAATTAATAGAATGGCCACTACTTCGTCTCTTATAGACGACAGCGGACTCGTACATGTCACTCAGAGGGAGAACAAGAGGCGTAGAATAACAGAAGATCTACCAGAGTCTGAACCATCTGACTTAAGGTTAATAATTCGAGAGGAGCTTAGTAATATGATGCATGTTATACAATCTCAGCAGAATTCACGTCTGGACGACATAGAAAAGCACATCTCAGAAATTAAAACCCAGAACGACACCACCTACCAGAGCACTTTGGACATTGAGAAGTCAATCGAATTTGCTACAGTAAAGATTGATGAGCTGCAGTCTACAATTAACCACTTGGAAACAGAACGAAAACAAATGACAATTCAGATTGCCAATATTTCTGATAAATGTGAATCACTCGAAAGACTCTCTCGTAAAACAAGCGTCCAAATCCGACATGTCCCTAAGCAAAAAGGTGAGACTAAGGAAAAACTGTTTGATATGGTTTTAAAACTTTCTACTACTCTGGCAGTAAATATGGAACGCGTGGAGGTGCGGGATGTATATCGAGTTCCGTCAAAGGCAGAAGTTACTCACTCGACAATTGTTGCTGAATTCACGTCAACTCTTCTCAAGGAAAAGTTTTTAACGTCAGTCAAAAATCACAACCAATCATCTTTAAAATTTAAAACAGAGCAGCTAAGCTCCACCCACCTGGGCTTGGATGGGCCCAAAACGGAAATATATATATCTGAACATCTTACTCCGCAAGCTGCACGCTTGAACTTCCTGGCGAGAGAATTTCGTAAAACCATGAACTACGCATACTGCTGGACTGCTAACGGACTGGTGTACCTGCGCAAACAACAAGGAGATCCCTACATTCTGGTGAGAAGTGAAGCGCAACTACAACAGATGAAAAACAAGTGACTAGTTAAGGTTACATGTACCGTTAGATCATCTCTAAATAAGTTACCATTTAACGCTCTTAAAAGTATTCTTTCTTTAGCTACAAATATCCACTTTCTACAGACACAAATACTCACATCACAAAAACTTAAATATATTTACAAACCTATCTGCTTGTCAAAATCAGACACTAATAAGATTATTTCTCTTACTGAGCCTTTATTACTCGAACTTCCTTGCTATTACCCGACTCAAATATGAAAACAAACCAATTAAGCGATGAAATCGATAAGTCCTATTCTATTCCCTGTCAACTGCTTACCGGTCATAGTCAATTTAGCTGTGAAATGGGAAACGTAAAAACAAAGACACGTGACAAATTGAATATCATATCGTTCAACGTCAGAAGCGTGCATAAAAATTTGGATACCTTTTTAATTTTCTTATCGGGATTGCCCATTCAGACAGACATCATTATTCTCACAGAATGCTGGTGTGATGGGAACTCTGTACCACCCATAATTGATGGCTATATGATGTATTTTACTGCTCGAAGCTTTAATCAAAATGATGGTGTTATAATGTACATAAGTAGCAACATTAAGGCTACAGTAGAAGAAATAGAAATAGCTGAAGCTAATTGCCTACGAGCTAAAATAGGTAATATGTCAATATTTGGTGTATATCGGCCATATGCATTCAAGAATTGCAACGCTTTTCTAAACTCATTGGACACAATTCTAACAACAACTAGAACCCGAAATATAATTCTCACGGGAGATATTAATATTGATACATTGGATATCAGTAGCTCTTACGTCAGTGATTATCTGGAGATTACTGGATCACATGGTTTGCACAAGGCTGTTGACATTCCCACTCACGGGAGGACATGCTTAGACCATTTCATGTGCAAATTGACTGCAGACTCCGAGTGTTTTGTCTTAGATACTGATATCACCGACCACTTTCCCATACTTCTAAGTATCTCTAGTACCCTTGCCTCTGCCGTGTGTACCCCTCCATCTTTTACTAGAACTAAAATTAATTATGAGGCACTGGATAAAGCAATAAGGACATGGGACTGGCATCTATATTTGGCAATTGAAGACCCTAACATAGCTGCACAAAACCTAACAGAAACACTACAAGAGCTCATACTACAACACACATCCACTATTACTTACACCAAAAAAAAACGAGCACTTAAGCCCTGGATAACAGCAAGTATAATGAAATGCTTTAAAGTTAGAGATCGCATGCATAAAATTGTTAAAATGTATCCAGACAATAACGTGCTCAAGGAACAATATGTTAACTATCGTAATATATGTAATAAAGCGGCCAAATCCTTAAAAATTAACTACTACAAGGATAAGTTCTATACACATCATAAAAACAGCAAAGGTACATGGCAGACTGTGAAAGAATTGTGTAATCTTAAAAATAGTCGCTTGCAGTCCACCCCGTTGCTTAATCTCACCTCTTCACCAGTCGAGTCACTAAATCTAGTAAACCAATATTTCACATCCATTGGTAAAGAACTGGCTACTGATATTTTGGCCAAAACCTCAACTAGTGAGTCACACCTTTTAAGTAATAAGCTATCTTTTAATAGTTTTAATTCAATGTTCTTGACCCCAACTGATTCCACGGAAATTGTTAAAATTATACTTAACTTAAAAAATACGAACTCACGAGGAACTGATGCTATCCCATCATTAATCCTTAAGAATTCTCACCCAATTTTGTGCTCCATGATATCACATCTATGTAATTTAACTTTTGCTACCGGTACTTTCCCAGCTTTATTTAAAAAAGCCGTTGTCGTTCCAGTGTACAAGAGCGGAGAGGCTGACTCGGTATCAAACTACAGACCAATATCATTACTTAGTTCAATTAGTAAAATTATAGAGAAAGCTTTTAATAATAGACTTACAGATTTTCTAGAAGGCAATGGTATCCTAGCGAATAACCAATACGGTTTTCGCAAAAGCAAAAATACCGAAGACGCAGTGATCAAGCTCTCGGAGATAGTTTCTAAATCCTTGGATTCAAAGAAAAAGTGTGTAACTATCTTTCTGGATTTAAAAAAAGCGTTTGATACCGTTTCGACGCCAATCCTATTAAAAAAACTGGAACACTTGGGTATACGAGGAATTGCACTAGATTGGCTCAGAGATTATTTATCAGGCAGAAGCCAGATAGTTAGAGTAGAGGGTTACTGCAGTGATGACTCTTCCATCACATATGGCATACCGCAAGGAAGTACTTTAGGGCCAACTCTCTTTCTGGCTTATGTCAACGATCTTTGCAACCTCAAACTGGATAACGGGAAGAGTCTGGCATTCGCAGATGACACGGCTCTGATATTTGAGGGAGAAACCTGGGACCGCGTGGAGAGGTCAGCGGAAATCGGATTAAGAACCGTTATTAAGTGGCTGGATAGTAATCTGCTCACTATTAACATCCCCAAAACAAAGTACATTTGTTTCAGGGTATCTAATGCGACCGGACCACCACCCAACTTTGCGATCAAAGCTCATAACTCTCTCTGTGACAAGGAAACTAACTGTGATTGTGAACAGCTAGTAGTGACTGACAGTCATAAATACCTAGGAGTAATAGTTGACCAGAACCTAAGTTGGCGTTCGCATATCATAGCACTTAGCAAACGAATTAGGAAACTTCTGCCCATATTTAGAAACCTTCGGGAAGCGGCGGACTCTAAACTTATAAAAAATATTTATTTTGCACTCTGTCAGTCACTACTGACATACTGTATCACGGTGTGGGGTGGAGCTGCTATCACTCCTCTCCTAGAATTGGAGAGAGCTCAAAGGGCGATAATTAAAGTAATGACTAGTAGGCCACGAAGATATTCCACAAAAAAACTTTATGAGGAAACTCAACTTCTTTCAGTTCGGCAACTGTTTATACTAAACTCTGTCATGCGCCACCACAGACAAGTAAAGCCCACTCACCTAAATAAGCAGCGCAAAAGACGCGTCCGTACTCCCGTTCCTTCATTCAACACATGGTTTGCTAGACGACAATCATATTGGACTGGCCCTTACCTATACAGATATTTCAACGACTTGTTTGATATCGCTAACCTTAATAATAATTCATTGAAATCACTTTTGAAGAAAACTTTATCGTCACTAGACTATATTAAAACAGAAAGTGTCTGTAAATACAACTAAAAATTAAATAAAAATAAAATTAAAATGTCATTATCTGGCGTTAAATAAAATAATATGTAAAAAAAAATATTAAGCTTATTCAAATAAAATAATTGTAAAATATAAGAAAAAAAAAAAGTAATCATAATGGTAATTTAACTGGTGCAGTATTCATTGTATTCCATTAAAGCGAAGACCCACAAATACAGTTATACACAGGCTCCATATGCCCACGGAACTACTATACTTCACTCCCCGTTCACTTAACATATTACATCCCTCCCGATGCCCCGCTACAGCGCGACACGGGCAAACTCACTGCGCGCCATTCACTTGGACCACACGCCTATGCCTACTATTAACAAACGGCTCGCGGGGCACGGGTAAATCAAATGTACCCTCGCACTTATTTATATTCGTGTTTCTGGTGGATATGTGTAGCTCTGTTTTGGTGCTTGTGTTGACTAATGTTCTGATTGAATTAACTTATAAAAAGAACTTGTAATGGTGCGGGGTGGAGGATCGACGACCTGAGACACAGGACTAGTCCTAGTTCAGGTGTCGGTCCGCCATAATCTTAAAGTAATGGCATATTGTAGTAAAATAGTAATAGTAATGTAAGTAAATAACTATATTAGATATTAAATTTACCTAAGTTACCATATTTTGTACTATGTAAGAATTACAATAAGCCTAGAATTGTGTAAGATTATGGTGAGAAATAAAGTATTATTATTATTATTATTATTATTATCATAGTAGAGACAACTTGGTTTCTATGATGGAGGCCTTTGTCCTGCAGTGGGACAGTTTATTGGCTGATACTTTAGTTTATTAATAAATGAAATAAATGAAATTCTACCGACTGCCGCGAGTCCTTCCGTTTACTATAGTTATGTAACCGTCACATCTAGTAGGTAAATACAATGGACACAACAAGTTCGATAGATAGGTATGGTCACGCTGTGAAATTTACCTACAAAAGTATATTTTTATCTAATTCAAAGCCCTCAAGTGTAGTGGAACTAGTTGCGTAACCATCACATCTAGTGAATACACATAGACACAACAAGTTCGATGCAGACACGGCGAGATAACTTAGATTTCCATTTCCCACCCTTTACAATTTATAAAAGTATATTTTTATCTAATTCAAAGCCTTCAAGTGTAGTGCAACAAGTTACGTAACCATCACATCTAGTGAATACACATGGACAGAACAAGTTCGATGCAGACATGGCGAGATAACTTAGATTTCCATTTCCCACCCTTTACAATTTATAAAAGTATATTTTTATCTAATTCAAAGCCTTCAAGTGTAGTGCAACTAGTTACGTAACCATCACATCTAGTTAATACACATAGACACAACAAGTTCGATGCAGACACGGCGAGTTAACTTAGATTTCCATTTCCCACCCTTTAAATTAATAAAAGTATATTTTCATCTAATTCAAAGCCCTCAAGTGTAGTGGAACTAGTTACGTAACCATCACATCTAGTGAATACACATAGACACAACAAGTTCGATGCAGACACGGCGAGTTAACTTAGATTTCCATTTCCCACCCTTTACAATTTATAAAAGTATATTTTTATCTAATTCAAAGCCCTCAAGTGTAGTGAAACTAGTTACGTAAACATTACATCTAGTTAATACACATGGACAGAACAAGTTCGATGCAGACATGGCGAGATAACTTAGATTTCCATTTCTACACCCTCCCCAATTTACAAAATCTCTTTATTTAATCTGGAGCACTCAAGTGTAGTGGAACTAGTTACGTAACCGTCACATCTAGTAAACAGGTACACACGGACACAACAAGTTCGATGAAGAGACACGGCGGGATTTGCGGATTTCGTCAATAACATCGTGTTACAAATAGTTTCTCATATAAACTGTTTTCCCCTGAGTAGCCTCCTGTGCCCTGACACTGTTTATTGGCCGGTTTAAGTTTTGAATTTATTGATGGCAGTACAGCAACTAGCTTACTTGGGTCACTAGGCCAGGGGATCTAGATAGAGATGGATTTCATCACACAGAGCTGATGAGTAAAAAAATTTTTAGACTGCAGATCATATATGACAATATAATAAAAACCACTCCGAGACTACAGCCAATAGATATACAGTGAAAACTATCAAGTTTATCCAATCGATCTAGCCAATAGAAGTGGCACTCTTCCACTTTACTACACGAAACGAGTTCTTTTTGAAGTAAAGCATATATCACTGTTATAACATTAAACCATGAATGTTTGTATATGTGTGTGTGTATTTTTTTATATGATAGGCGGCAGACGAGCAGATGGATCACCTGATGGACACCCGCAACACCAGTGGAGTCACAAGTGTATGTACGGTCTGCATCAAAAGTAGCTTAACACTTTAGTACCATGTCAAAGTAACTGTTCTGTCTATTATAGTCAGTTTTTAAGGGGTACGTACAAAGTGTTACTTCGACACGGTACTAATGTGTTAAGCTACTTTTGATGCTGACCTCATGAGTACTATGTCAATGAATGAGTAACAACAGACTGTATTTTCAATACCTACCTCAAAAATTCGCTTGTGTTTATTTAGTCAGTGTCCTCCTCATCTTAGCGTGTAATTATCCAAAACGTGCAGGCTTTCTAACCGCCGAGCTAATAAATAAATATTTCACAATATCACACACATTCATCTGATTCCGAGATAGGTAGCTCAAGTATCTGTGTTAGGCTAATGGAAGAAATACGCACATAGATTTGAAAAACCCAGAGTTGCATTTATCATCTAAAGTTCATTCAGTCAGTGTGTGGTCTGCTATGAGAATGTACGAAGGTATTTAAAATAGAAATTTTAAATACCTTCGTACATTCTCATACCCTGGTTCTCTGTCGGATTACATCATTTCTGATGCGGTCCTTCAGATCACCGACATAGCCCACCGAATTAGCAAACTGAAGTGGCAGTGGGCTGGTCATATTAGCCGCAGAACTGACAGCCGTTGGAGCAGTAAAGTCCTTGAGTGGAGACCGCGACTCGGTAAGCGTAGTGTAGGACGCCCTGCGACAAGATGGGATGATGACATTCGAAGGCTGGCTGGTGTGGGCTGGATGAGAGTGGCCGAAAATCGGGAGCAGTGGCGTGCATTAGGGGAGACCTATGTCTAGCAGTGGACGAGTATGGGTTGCTGATGATGATGATGATTCTCATACCCCTAACTTATGTTAAGATAGCACTAATGTGTTTAAGCTACTTTCTTTGGGATCAAGTTGATGAATCTAATGTCTGATACCTACGCAATTATATTATGTCTGTCGCATAGCGACCTATTTACATCATTCCCCGGCAGCATTGCTACGCTCGTCTCTTAATAAATCAAACATAATTAAATAACGAACTACTTTCCCTCAGAAATGTTTGCGTTCCTCGCTGAGCTAAATGTGTCAATTAGTTGATCACCTCAGCGAGGGAAGGAGGAGAACATCTTTGAGACTTGCTAAGTTTCTGGGGGGAATGTTGTTTGTTTTTACGAAAGTTGTTTTGACCTATTATAGGGTTCATAAATGTTGTCCTCAATAGTTTTAGGTGAAAAGGATTTCAATTTCACTCTGTAATAGGGAAAACATATCTCAGGAGAGCCATGTTCCGGCGTGAATGTGCCGAAGCACAGCAAGCAGCAAGGTGTACTACCGAAGCGCTATCACGGCCTCACAGAAAACTGGCGTGAAGCAGCACTGTGCTGTGTTTCGTTGCGTGAGTGTGTCAGTCAGCGCACTGGTGTCGCGGGTGTCCATGGGCGGCGGCAATTGCTTATCATCAGGTGATCCGTCTGCTCGTCTGCTACCTATCACAAAAAAAAATCAAATCGCACCCAATCCATCAAGTGTCCTTTACCCAAAGGTTATCTGGAAGAGATTGCTCATAGTGATAAGGAGTCTTAAGTTTTCATACTGTACTTTGAGTGCAATAAAAAGTATACTCATTCATTCGTCACAGTTTTATCACATAGAAAACCAAAATAACACAACTTTTTTATTTTTTTGCATAATATACACTGACCCATGTCAGTGGCCCATATTTTTACTATGTTGTAGTTGTAGGCTATAATTATGAATCTGTTGTCAGAGTTTTCATATGACGTCTAGTTTTATAAATTTAATCGGCCGAATATCTATAAAATAAGGGGTGTTTTTTGGAATTATACCCCCAAAGCTTCCGAGGGTTAAAAAGTAAATGGTGTGATTGGTGGGAAAACATATTGTGACGTGAACAATGATTCTCACTGTGTTACATTACACCTGTTAATAAAGTTAGCTGCTCTACTATAGCTGCCCTCAAGCATTGGTGACGACAGGTCGTTCAGAATAACTCTAAAGTTGACTTTATGTCCACAAGACACAGTTTAAAATAGTTTCTCGTGACACTGTTGCGGTCCAACCTCTTGCACTGACTATTTATCGGGCGCTCTAAGCACTCTCGCTATAGCAAAAGTTGAGAAACTTTTTCACTTTGTTTTCTAAGGCAATAAGTCTTTGAGATAGAAAAGAAAACTGGCTAAGGGAAAGTTGGGGCTTGATTGGTGTTATATTTTGATATTTTTCTAGCAACAAAGCAGGGGAAATATATCTTTTGACCTCCCTCTTATCCCTAGCGACCTAGAATAAACATTCCAAGTTAAATGTACAGCCGGTCAGTCAATTGGAGCAGTAGCCATCATAGAAAATTGGTTTGGGTAATATTTACGATGTTGGTCGCAGATGAGAAAGTCGTTATTACTATTTAGTTTGCAGAAATCTAGTAGTAACTTAGTAGAAAGATAAATATAAAATGCATAAGAGTAAGATAAGGAGAAATGGCGATATTGGTTTTTTTTATATAAGGACGTCACTGAATCGGTGGAGTAAACAATTTAAAAGATAATGTCTTTTTATAGAAAGGCCAATCAGGATGACCTCAATCCGCCTGATGGTATGCGGCCGTGAAATCCAAATATGAGGCTGACAGGCACCAAAGAATTTACAAAGTACCCATTGAGTCTGCTGATGGCCTGCTGAGATGCCGCTTCACGCCCTAAAAGACCCCGGATTGTATGAAGGAGGAAACACATGAGCTGGGAGGGCATTCCATGTCTTGGTGGCTCGGGGCAGGAACGAGGAGCCAAATTTCTTGGTGCGCGCCGCAATAGTCTTGATGGTATGCGGATGGGAACGCTGTCCAGCACGTGTTGTTCGGATGGGGAAAAGGGAGGATGGGATAAGTTGAAATAACTCATCAGAGCAGTCCCCATTATAAAGGATGTCTATTTATTTCAAATACACAAAATAGTTTCAGCACAATTTGCATCAAAAAATTTCAACTTTGCATCACCGTCACGTGACTTGGACATTTTCTATAGGAAGTCGAAAAATTGTACGATAATTTTCCAAAAGTCGTAGAAGAAACGTTATTCAGAAGGGTTGAAAGAAGTGCTGGTTAAAGGGATGTGACTATTGCATGATGATTAACGTTTTTATCCACTGACCTCCTCGATCAATATATCGATGACTGAGTACTTGTTCAATCCCTCTATCGTATTTTGAGTGACCTGATTGTCCGAAATTTAGATGATACTGCGTTTCTAAGGGCAAACTCCAGTCCCTTTAACGTTATCCAACTACGTCAGAGGCACTTAAGACAGGTTTGAAATTCTGACACCAGAGG
>CM032481.1:19972-32472 GCA_019059595.1 Marasmia exigua | reverse complement strand
GGACTGATTAAAGGGAATGATTTAACAATGCCGATGGCACAACAAACTCAATTGGGGTGGCTTCTGTGTGGAAGCGCCCGAACTTTACAATGTAACGTAGTGGTAAACAACATTGAAGACATTCAACAGTTTTGGGAGATGGAAGAAATAATAGAAGGGGAACAGAACATGTCATCAGAGGATATTTATTGCATGGAGTTTTTTCAACAAACAACAACACGTAATGAGGAGGGTAGATATGAGGTAAGACTACCAATGAAACCAAATTTTGAGGAACAGCTTGGAGCGTCAAAACCGAAAGCTTTAGCGCAATTTAGAAACCTAGAGCAAAAATTCAAAAGGCAAGAAACATTGGCCGCAGCTTACAAAACATTTATGAATGAATATAAGGAGTTAAATCACATGAGACTGGATAACAGCGAAACATCACTCGAGTGTGTTCTACCCCACCACGGCGTTGAACGCGCCGAATCATCAACCACGAACTACAGGGTGGTTTTTAATGCTTCGAGTAAAACAAGCACGGGGCCCAATTTGCAACAAGATCTGCAATCATTGCTAATTAAATTTCGACAATATAAGTATGCCTTCATAGCCGACATTGAAAAAATGTACAGGCAAATACTCGTGAATAAAGAAGATCAACCCTTACAGAAGATCGTCTGGAGAGACTCGCCCGATCAGCTCATACAAACATATAATTTGTTAACTTTAACGTATGGAACGAAAGCAGCTTCATTCATAGCCATGATGACTTTAAAAAGGTTGGCATCAGACGAGAGAGAGAACTTTCCAGGAGCTGCAAAGGTCCTGGAGGACTCATTTTACATGGATGATTTATTATATGGTTCCCATACGATCACTCAAGGACAAGAGTTAGTTAAAGATTTACAAAATTTATTAAAAGAGGATTCAACCTAGAAAGTGGTCATCAAATGAACCCGAAATATTATCAAAGCTAGATGACGAAAACATTAACCCCAAACAGATAACATTTCAGTTTAAAACAGAGAACATTTCAAAAACACTCGCCTATGCTGGAATCCAAATGATGATGAGTTCACATTCCGCTGTGAATTAAATCAACAAAGGTCTAAGTTGGACGAAAAGAACTCTTCTTTCGGAAATTTCAAAGATTTTTGACCCTTAGGGTGGTTGGCTCCAGTTACAATAAAAATGAACTATTATTTCAAAAAGTATGGAAAACAAACATAACGTGGGATACAGAGGTAACAGATGAAATAAACAAAGAGTGGTCTAAACTGAGAGAAGATATAAACAAAACAATAAAGGAAATTAAAATGCCACGGTGGATATTAAGTACGGAAAATGACGTTATAGAACTACATGGATTCTGCGATGCGTCATTACAAGCTTTGGTTGTGTAATTTACGCACGAATAAAAAATAAAAACAGAATAGTAATGGTAGCGGCTAAACAAAATTAGTACCATTAAAAAAGATTTAAGTTTGCCAAAATTAGAGATGAGTGGCGCGTTTTTGCTTACAAAGTTAATGTCTAAGGTGAAAAATGCATTAGATAAACATAACATTGAAACTTATGGATGGACCCGATTCACAAGTCGTCCTAAGTTGGTTGCGTGGTGAACCTAACAGATGGAAGCCCTTCGTGGCGAACAGAGTACGGAAAATAATGGAGGAAATGCCAGAACAGCAGTGGAATTATGTAAAAACAGATGAAAACCCAGCGGACGCTGCAAGTCGAGGTTTGATGCCTTTTCAGTTGAAGAAAACAGTCGTTATGGTGGGTCAGGACCAGCCTGGCTACCATATTTCAAACCTGAAACGGTCTCGAAACAGGTTTTCGAAACACAAACAAGAAAAGAAAACACACCAATCTAACATTACACTACAAATAGAAGATGATAACATCATTAACAAATTAATAATAAAACATAGTTCATTTTATAAATAACACGCATAGTCGCATGGATACAGAGAGCGTTAACCCCGAAACGTAAACAAAGACCAAGCCACCTCAACGTTACAAGAACTAGAAAATGCAAAATTAACAATTATTAAAAATGAACAGAAATGTGAATTTGGAACGGATATCGTGGAATTACGGCAAACATGGCAATGTCGGATCGAAAAGTAAATTATTGACTTTAAATCCATTCATTGACGACAAAAACATCTTACGTGTGGGCGGCCGTCTATCTCAATCATCTATAAGTTACAGAGATGAAAACACCCAAAAATCATCCCGAGTGGCTTCCCGTCTGGCGGACCTTTTAATAGACCAGGCGCATAAACAAACGTTGCACGGCGGCCCAAGGCTCACCCTAGCCAACTGAGACAGGAGTATGGATCATGGAGGAAACAACATTGTAAAGAAGCAACTACGGAAGTGCGTTACGTGTCGGAAACAGGACGGGAAGAAACAGGAACAGTTAATGGGAGACCTACCTTCTGCTCGATGCAATATCGCTAGCCCATTCTACCATACAGGAGTGGACTACACAGGATGCGTGGACGTGAAGCTAAACAAAGGAAGAGGAGCGAGAACAACTAAGGGTTATGTGGCTATCTTCATCTGTATGATCACCAAAGCGGTGCATTTGGAGTTAGTCTCTGATTTGAGCAGTTCGGCGCTTTTGGGCCGCGTTGCGTCGTATGGTGGCGCGCAGAGGTGCACCAGGTCACCTATACACTGACAATTGGTAACAAACTTCGTTGGAGCTACAGACGTCTGCAAGAACAGCCAACATGCAGGTTGGAACAGATTTTCAGCGATAATTTTTGGCTGAAGTGACTGTAATGAAAATAGAATGGCACTTCAACGCCCCCGCATGGCCAAGTGTAGGAGGTCGGGGGAAGGCGCGCAGTCGAAGCCTTAAGCACCATCTGATAAGAGTAGTAGGGACAAAGAATTAACTTCGAAGGCGTTATACTACGATTCTAACGCAAATCGAGGCTGCCTAAAATTCAGACATGTGTTCGCTAACAGAGAAATTAGAGGATATAGATTCCTAACACTGCGCATTTTTTTAATGGAAGGTCAGGAGTAACGGTAATGAATACGGAGGAAGATTGCTCGAACTCGCTGGCATCTCACGCAAAGCTATTCACAGACTTCTGGAAAAGGTGAAAACGAATATCTTAGCCAATTACACAAGGGGGAAAGTGGAGGAAAACCTCAAACCAACATAGAGATTGGAGACCTGGTCATTCATCCACGAGGATAATCTTCCTCCTGGGAAAGGCCAGGGAAGGAGTAGTGGAGGTGCATCCGGAACAGATGGAATGTAAGAGTGGTAACTGGTAAAAACTAAAAAGGGATTAGGAATAGACCGGTGTAAAGTATCATACTCAGACTATTGTGAAAACGGAAACAGGAACAGCGAAACAGAAAAGAACGAAGGTTTCAACCAATGAACTAGAACAAACAGGTTAAGAAACAGAAGAAAAACAAGGAAATAGTAGTAACAACGAAGAAATCTAACATCTATTTGACAATGGCGACTAGCTTGCATGGCCATCGATGAACCATTTTTGTGCCAGAATGTTGTTCCAGTACACACCCTTAAAACGAGAAACAAGGATTGTATTTTTACAGAATGGCCAACATATGATGCTCAATCCGAGATGCGTGGAAAATGTGGACCAACGATAAATAACATGGAAATTCCATTTTGGGGAGAAGGAAAACATCGGCATATGAAAAGATCTATAAATGTCACGTAGAATGTATTTTATAGGGGTTTTTAATTTGTCATATACATAAGGGTCATTAACAACATCTTGCAAGTATCCGTCATGTTCCAATTACATCACGAAGTGTACAATGAAACTGTAAACAAGAACAACGAGTGTTGATGAATCAAACAATCCAGCGAGCGTGCCCGTAAGCGCCGCCGGTTATAAACGGGGTCGAGGTTACATGAGAGGATCTCTCACGGCCACGTACTGAGGACAACACAGATTCGAGGACAGTATGAACGCGATATCTCACTAGTACGAGACATCAAGAGAACACCTAGTTACAGCTATATAAAAACCAAAACATCCGATAGTGGAGGCGAATACAAATGTTAAAAAGAACAGAAAACATGATTGCACCAAAACAACATTATAACTTATTAACCAACCATGGGTTACTGAGTATTATAGACCGAGAAAAAGCTAGGAAGAGATACAAAAGGCTTGTGTCTGATATCGACTATATGACGGAAATTTACTTTATCGCTATGGCAGATACTAATCTGCTAACCCACTTGAAAAAACATACAAGGGGGACCACTCCTGACCCAATTACAAATGTTCTACAATGGAAAGTTAAACATTCATTTAATGACCTGAACAATTGCAAACACAGCCTGTAACATTATTTCCGGCCAAGTACCGAAGGAGTTAACTCTACCAATAGACAAATCTACAGATAAATATGCAAAAACATATACAGATTACTAAGGGTTAAAAGCAAAAGTAACGTCCAAAACCTTATTATTGAAATAAAAATCCCCATGCTCAGTAGGATAACTTTGACCTCTAACACATTCAAAGGTTCCACATCAAAATTGGGAAGAACATGGTACCTAACTCCGATTGAAAGTTACGGTTGAAATTAAACTTACAAAAAGGACTCATACTTACCCTATTACTCAGCCCGAATTAGACATTGCATAACACGTGGCCGGACACGATCTTATTATGTCAACTAAAAACACCAGTTTATAAAATGAGAAAGATAATGATTATGCATAAAAGATTCGATCACTTAGGACAATGCAAATCCAGAATTATGGCATGCCAAAACAGGTGGATAAGTTATAACACAAATAAATCAAACCTACACTTTGGTTGGACCAGTGTCAGTTTGAGCGAACAATATGTACCGATCAGGTTACCGGCGCATCGCTTACGGTGCCTAACATTATCCTATGAAGAACAGATGCTTTAGTGACAACAGAGAACTTTACCATCTACACTCCCTAAAAAAAAAAACAGGAAAATAGTAAAAGTTGACACTATCAGACACTTTGTAGTTCAGATATCGCTCCCATCAATAATGTCATAAAATATCACATAGAAAAATGTCTCAGGAGAAACAGTTAGACAGTTTCAACACATTAAAGATAAACAACATTGAGACCAGAACAGAAAAAATAGCAGGCTATAAAAGAGAGCGAAGAGCTGATAGAAACAACATTCTCCCCATGATATTCATTCACTACTCTTTCAATATGATCTTATGGGCTGTGTGTTAACAATCATAGCTATATTGCTCATATTCGCCGATACGGTTACTGTCGGCGGCATCAGCAAGTCAATGGCAGGAGGTGCCACAAGCAGCGGATCATGAGCAAGCAACGGTGGCGGTGGGATGGCGGGGCCCCTCGCGTGGTCCCAGCCGAGTACCGCGCACAACAAAGTGAAAAGTGCAGTGAAAAGTGGCAAGGGAATGTGGTGAGTCAAAAGGATAGGGGCACGTCCCCCTAGTGCACGAAAATCCGCGTTCAGTGATGATTTGTTAACATTTAGTTCATTTATACATGTTCGTCACGTCTTCTGTTGTCTAATCTGTCTTTGACCCCTGGCAAGATGTTCGGTGTAATATGACGAACACGTGACATTTTTACTTGTGCGCAATCGTTTGCGATCGATTACGTTTATAATAAATTTAGTGCAAATCCACGGAACGATCGCGACCGTGCCGCTCCACAACATTATAAAAAATTTTTAACATTAATACAGTTGTAGAACTTTGAATATAGGTTTTTGACATAATAAACATCTTTTAAGCCAACGCCAAACGATCCCGAACCCTACATATTTGTTGTATGTAACTGATTTTTGTTAAGGAAGAGTGGCTTCTTTGACAGAATTGTTGCTCATTTTGTACCTACTAGAGGATGTCAACACTAAAATTGTTAATGGTTGTTGTTGAACGAATAAACCTTCTTTTTTCTGATATCCCCACCAAAGGGCGAAATAATGACAATTATGATTATTATACATTAAAAACTAAATCTCAGCACGGAAAAAAGAACAATTACTGTGGCGACCGTAAAATCTTTAGCTTATCGCAGTTAAAAGATTTCTGTGGCTAAAAAACTACCTAGTTTATTCAGGCTTAAAGTCTAAGTGAAATGCTGCCTTTTGCACGAGAGATAAATAATTAAAAGAGCTGTCTAAAGCCATCCTAATCGAAAGACTTATTTCTTTATCCCCAGGGGGGCCCCCCCCGAAACTGGGAATATTTATTTACTCACTTAATTTACCCTTTCGAGCTTTCACTACCCTTTAAGCTTTCGATCTGTTAAAATGCCATTTGAGCAAAAGAACAAACTCGCTTTTGCTCTGGAATTTAGTCGGCAACCCTAGCGTTGCCGAATTATCAATTAGGTGGCAGATGTGCCGACGGATCCCTGAGGTAAGCGATCTGATGGTGAGCGCTGGCAGCGCACGGGTATAGGTTGGCACCTTAAAACTATTTTCTACGGGATGGGCCTCCAGAATCACGCAGCGAAAAACGAGTCACCCCGATTGAAAAGTAATCAACGCCGCCCATCATCATCCACGAAACATCCGCGAAATCAGAAAAATACAGCAAAGTAACATGTATTTTTATTATCTGTATACAGTATGGCTGCAGATAGACGAAGATTTCTTGACGCTTTCTAGTTTTTGGAATCTTTTTTGTTAGTTCTCCCAGGGGAAATTTATTACGTATACTCGTCCACCAGGGACTGGACGGGTTATGTCGGACTCCCCCCGTGTAATAGCAGGGGTCTACTGTCTAGAATCTCTGGGCTCTCTCTGATCATCCATGGTGGGGTATCGTGTTTACGGACACGAAGCCATGTGCACGACCCCACGGACGGAGCCCGCTTGAACGGCGGGCAGGAAGCTGCTCCAAGATTGTGGAATTTAACACAATATTGGAAACCGTTGTAATATTCTCACGTTATAGCACAGTGCTGCTTCCCGCCGGTTTTCTATGAGTCCGTGTTATCAGTCCTGTCGAGCCGCCCATTCGTGCTAAAGAGTGGCTCTCCCACGGTCATTGTGTTTTTCTTGGGTAAAATACGAGTAAAACCAACACAATTATTTACCTATATTATGATTACGAAATTTTAATTAGAGCCTAAGTAAAACCGTTGGCTCAGTTTCATAATGTCTGTGTGTTCAAGTTCAACATTTTATGTAAATCTGCTTTGGTTTCATAAAAGGGGTTTTTTGCTGAGGTAATTATAAAGGCGAGATTTTTTTAGATTCTGCGTCTCTGATTAGATTGTCCGTCCATCTCGTGAGAATATTATTACGGTTTCCAATGTTGTGTTAGATTCCACAATCTTGGGGACTCAGGTGCATCTACCTCCTCGAGTGGCCCTGCTGGTAATCAGTTCTGTCCTGATTCCAACTACGGTTGGTATTAGGCAGAAACGGTTACCGCGGGGCACGGTTTTTCCTGGGCAATGACGGGTAGTAATTCATTCGTGGATTGCTACCTGTTAGCCGAAGGATGCACACCCGACGGACCGGTCCTGTCGTGCGACCGCGCTGAAGCGCACTTCGCTACAGGGCCTACATTGTCGCGCCGAGGGTCTGAGGACCGGCGTCTTCGCGTCGTTCCCTGACGGTGCACTAGGGCCCGTGAAAGCGGGTTAAACCATTGCTCAGCGGGGTTGCAGGCGCCATTTTTGTCTACGGACCTGGGGATGCTGTGTCCGGCCCCGCCCGCGCGGGTTGCGCGGTGGTTTTCCGGCGGGGCGCTTTGACGTCGGCATCCCCCTAGAGTGGAGCGCCTCCGGGCGCAGTGGCCGCAAGGCCACCAGGTTTGGGGATCTGCGCCGCAAGGTCGGATCGCACCGCGGATTGCGGTGGTAGGTCGGAGTTGTTTGCGTCGCGGATTTCCACGGCTCCGCAGCCAGCGGAGTCGGTTTCTGCGACGCGTTATTATGTTGAAAGCCTGCGGGTTTGTCCCTAACTGGTTGCACTGCAACCAGTAGTGTATGTGCGGGGATGGGGCACGCCAGTGCTCCTCTCGGTGGTGCTTGCACTGCATCAGCACTGGGTGATACCCGGGAGGTTGATGTGGGAGAGAGCCGAGCTGGCGAGCCTATTCGCACCGACCGGGCGAGGAGAATCCCCAGTGGCAGTACCTCACCCTGGGCTACTGAGGTTTCCTGGGCGAGGGATGGAAACGGCCCAGTGTTTGTTATTTGGGTATGCCTCGGACGTACCTGATTAGCCGAGACCTAACCGGAGGGAGAGCCCCTATCAGGCGTGCATAGGTGCATTTTCACTGGGTTCATCAACAAAAAAAAAGATTCCACAATCTTGGAGTTCCTGGGCAACTTTCAGGCGGGCCGTCCTGGGGTCGTGCACAGGCTTCGTGCCCGTAAACAACATGGCATGATCAGAGAGTGCCAGGCGAGACAGGGAGGGAGGGAAGCTATGAGAAAGACAGTAGACCCCCGCTATTACACGGGGGAGTCCGACATAAACCGTTCGGTCCCCGCGGATGAGTATGCTAATGAATTTCCCCTGAGGAGAACAAACAAAAAATATTCCAAGAACTAGAAAGGCGTCAATGCATATATGCGTTATCTGCAGCCCAAACTGTTACAGATTATAAAAATAACAGGTTGCTTTGCTATATTTTCGATTTCGCGGATGTTCAGGGGCGGCGTTGATTACTTTCCATCAGGTGAACTCGTTTGCTCGTTTGTCGCCTCTAGCATGAAAAAAAACAATTTACTCATTACTATTACACAGTGCGTGACTTTAATAACCCGAAAAACTGCTCGACGTTATATTAATAATGTGAACAAATTTTTTCTCTAGGAACATAAAGTCTAATAAAAAAATCTTTCCTCATAAAAAGATTAGCTAATTGTATTGATGCAATTAAATTGGAAGTGTTTTTTATTTAAGTACAAAAAAAATCTACTCTATGTAATGGGACAAAACGGTTATTAATTAGTTAATGTCTCGAGAAGTTTCTCGCGGTTATTAAAATTAATGGTGTATGGTGTACAGTTCAGCAGCAATTAATAGAGACATCCAAGGCTGCCAATAGTTAAGGTACAACAAAGTGGTAAAAATACGAGACACCGTGACTCTCATATTCATGATATATCTATCCATAGAGAGTAACGGGTGTATCGATATTATTGACCACTTTGGCCTGTACCTAACTATTGATAGCTGGAGTTGCTATCTATTGCATGCTGACTGTACCTAAAAATTGCCTAGGGGTAAAATTATTGAAAAAAAATATGTGAGGAAACCTACATACAAGTTTCGAATAGTTTCTCAAACTGTAAATACTTACATTTGTTGAGATAAAATTCGAATGTGAAACCTGATTAAGTTGGCTGTTACCCTATGAAAGTTCAGGAGACATAAGTCGCTTATTGTAACTACCAGCTTTCCGCGGCCAAAAGTGTAAAGCAGAAGTTTTGAAAACTTTATAGAAAATATGTTAGTAATTACGCTCCTTTGCCAAAGTTTCTGTGATAAAAAATGTTCGCTTAAATCTTTAATTACTTCATACTTGGACATTCAGATAGTAGGTACTGAATACGTTTCGCCCAAAAAGTTCCATGGGAATGTTGAACGATTTCAAACAATCTCATGAGAAACTAAAAAGTTTCTGATTTGAGAAATTGTATGGGAGGAGAAAGTTAGTACTATCGTACAGAAATATTTTATACAGTGATAGGTTAAAATATTCATGAACATATTTACAAAAACGTTGGCTATATGTCTAGATTTTTGCTAAAAGTATTTGTAAAAAGAAAAATGTCTCTAATCGATACAAAGCTCCAAAGAAATTAAGCGTTGATATAATGAACTAAACTAAAAGATAAACTTTTTTTAAATAATTTCACAACACACACATACATTGTCTGTCTCAGAGTAAGTAGCACAAGCCCCTGTGTTACGGATCTCGATCATCACCGTCCCCACTGCTGAGGGACGGGTCTCCCTCAAATCACATGAGGGGTAGGGGAAAGATGGTCACATCGTACGTGGGGCACATTCGTGCAGTTAGTATAGCAGAAAAACTAAACGGCACACAACACGCCTTTGCTTGTGTGCATAGACATACCGGCCGCCATATTGTTAGCGGAGTGGCGCGGCAGTCGCACCACGGTGTATCGCTGACAAGACGTAACGTGTTTTCGCGCGCGGTAAGTAAATTTTTTCCTTAGGTGTAATTCGCAATTGTAAGTAGAATTGTTATGTTTTTGACAATATGGTGATGATTAATTAATGTTAATATTGTTTATTTTGAGCTTTAATTGTTATATTTCTCAAACTAAATTAGAATTTGTATAAAGTTGTACTTCAATTTTGTGCAAGGTATGGGGTGCTTTCGTACAGCCAAACAGGGGGCACATTCGTACGCGTACGAACGCTCCCCTTTAGATTTTATTAACCACCACAATATCATAATTAGATTTTTATGAAATAAAATATAGTAAACTTTTAAAATACCAGGCAAAAAGCACAATAACATGTCTTTCCTTTTATAAAGTATTGTTCTTCTAACAAAATGAAATATGTTTATTAAATAAGCCTTACAATTAATATTTTATTGCAGAATCATGGTGCGAAAATATAAAAAAAAAGGCACGCGTACTCAAGACGTGGATGAGGAGTCCATAAAATTAGCAGTTGACGACGTAATTCATGGACGCTTGTCGTATAGGAAAGCCGCGTTGAAATATAACATCAAGACCTCGACGTTGGAAAGCAGAGTCAAGAAATTCAAAGAAGGCTCTAACAGCGATGGACCTCACGAACATTTCATTCTAGTTCACGATTCTACAAGTCTTCTCCTTGGAAGAGGAGACACGCTTAAATAACTACATTATTAATTGCTGCAAAATGCATTATGGGCTAACAACAGTACAAATTCGCAAACTTGCATTGAAAAAAATAGAACAGGAAAGGAAAGCCAGAGCCAAAGCAGTGAAACGTAGTTTGAAGGAACTTAATTCAAGACAAAAGAAAAGAAAGCAAAACAAATAGAAAGTGATGAAGATTCAGAGAATCTGAAGGATCGCAATTTAGCTTGCGTGATAAGTTCAACCTCTCAATCGATTTCGAAACGGATGAAGAGACTGATGATCGTAGTATCCCATAATAATTTAAATGTGACACCAGAGAAAATCAAAGATGATTGTTTTGTCTTGGTAAAGTTTGAAAAAAGACTTCTGTTGTTTATTACGTCGGAAAAGTTCTCAGTCACTATTCGGGTACAGAGCTGAAAATATCTATCTTCGGAAGAAACCGGGATCATCATGGTCATTCTTTTTCCCTGTTATAGAAGACATACACACTCTGTATATCAGTGATGTCGCCATGATCCTCCCTGATCCAGAACCAAGAGCGGGCTGTACAGCTAGAATGGCTAGACTTTTTACTTTTTGCAGTTAATTTAAATAATTATAATGTGCAATAACTTCAAAGTAACAATCAAAATGTATGATTACCTATTTTAAGTTTTAATTGTCAAAGGCTATACAACAATCTCATAGAAAGTGATTGTAAAGATCTCATTTAGACTGATTGTAAACTTAGAATTATCAATAAGTAAACTAAGGATGAATGATTTAATGTTTTGTTATTTTTCTAAAGAAAGATTTATCGACTATGAGTCAAGTCAAATATTATTAAGTTAGTTCTTTGAGAAATACATATTTTTATAATAATTAATAAAAATTTAACGACTTTAATAGGCTTTTTAATTACCCTGTATGAATCTACCCCATGCGTATTGAAAGTACCCCACCTACTGTACGAACGTACCCCGTACGTGGGGCAAGTTCGTACAAATATCTTATCGTAGAAAAATGACTATAACTCTATAACCTTTTGACATAATAGTGTCGGACTTTTGGTAACAAACTACAATATATTTGTTACACTTAGGGTCTATAAACTAGATAAATTCGATTATTAATCATAAATTAAAAAAATAAAATCTAAAAAGCGTACGAAGGGTAACCATTTCACCTAATTGCCATACTCACCAGCTTGGCAGACGGGATGGCGAGGGTTTGATATAAATGCAGAGTTTTCTTCTCCTGGGTGCTGATGATCATGCCAGCAGATTTACCTTAGTCGCTTTTACGGACACCTCGGTAGAGGAGGGTGGCCTATTCTCCTATGCCGGAGGACCACACGCAATCAGATCAAATAGCGGAATTACAAATTTATACATGGAATACTTTTATTTTATAATACATACTTATAAAACTTAGAAGAAACACCAAGACCAATACAAAAGACGTATCATGCACATAAATGTTGTATTGTGCGGGGATCGAACACGCAACCCTTGCACTAGAGGAGCATTCACTAGGGACCATGATCCAAACGAGTCTTCAAAACTAAAAAACTAAAAATTTGTATTTATGGTGTACTAAATATTTCGCACATAAATCCTTATTGCAATAATCAATCGTCTTAAGCTTTTCTGCTAAAATACGTACTACCTACATAGTCGTTTAGACTTTT
>CM032481.1:0-12146 GCA_019059595.1 Marasmia exigua | reverse complement strand
TCGCTGCGAAAACACAGCACAGGGTCGTTCACAAGCCGGTTTTCCGTAAGGCCGGGTATCAACTCCGGCGAGCGGAACATTCATGCCGGAAGCTGAACTCTCCCACGTGCAAGTTGAAACAGTGTCCCTTTGTTGAAATTTATAAGTCTTTTAGATCTAAATGTTGTATTATGGTTACTTTGTTGTATCTAATTTCCATAAATTAACAATAAGGGATTACCTTTGGGACAGGGTACATTATATGTATTAATACTTTACGCCTATGGAAACAGGTTATCTCTGTAGGTAACTCTGTAGCGATAACATTAATAGGTCAACGTTGATTAAGGTGACGACAGGGATCACTAGCGAATGTTTAGCTACTAACCAATCTATTTCAAACAAATTCGAACACCAGTCTTTCCGTCAAACACTTATACAATTTTATTTATAACCATGCACAAATGTTTTTGATAAATTGATTAACGCCGATAGTGCCACTTTTGGCAGTAATCTAAAATTCGAGTGCAAAGCAGACCAAATAGTTGTTGAAATATATAAACGCATCAAACCTCTTTTGATGTTAACAAAAAGAAAGGTACCTAAAATGTTCTTTTATACAGCTTATATGAAGTGATCGTAGCCATGTCGCCGATACGTCTAGAGTTTTTCTGCTGACTATTATTTTTAATCCCAATGTCTGGTGGTTTTCTGCTTAGCTTAGCTCTCCCTCTAACAGGTAGCGAGCTTAGTTAGTTGTTTGTAGAATTGCTGTCGACGGCAATCTTCAATCGAAAAAATTAGTTGGTGCGGAAAATTATTCCCACAATGGAATTTTCCATGCGGGATGGTCCTCATCCTCGATGAATTGTGGTATTACATCGAAACTGAAAAATCCGAAAATTACGACAAAAACAAGGCAGACAAAGCTTGGCGCGATCGCGCTTTCTGGGGGGTGGCTCCGGTGATAATTCACACGATACGGCACAGCTAGAGTGCCCATGGAACATGGACCATCCTTCAAAAGGCCTATGAAGGACTTGGCTTGAGTCGTAGGTTTGGCTTGTTGCGAACCTGTTCGTTACAAAGGTTGTCCGAATGTGCGTCGATGGAGATTTACGTTAAACAAAATCCAAGGAATCTCGCACCAGCTTAATGATGGAAAGTCGCCGCTGGACGACCAATTCGTTGCGGTGATCATGTTAAGTGAGCTAACGGACGACTATGACCCGCTTATCATGGCAATTTGAGCACTCTCGCCCGAAACTAGTACGGACGTCATCTTCAGCGAAATTATACATAGGAAACCCAAAAGACGGGAATGAAAAGACTGAGGGCGAGACGGCGGACAGCACTTCATACTCGCAACCGCCAACGTGTGGTTTCAAATGCAATAGCCAAAAGGCCACTATTCACGGGACTGGCCCGAGAAAAAACCAAATGCAATAGACAGCAGTAGCAGAGAAATCTCCCTGCCAAGAAACCCCAAAAATCAAATAATGTTGAAGAAAACAAGGGACTTGTGGGCAGCGCTATCTGTCAATGTCAACAGCGACTTGTGATATCGACTCCGGTGCTACCAACTATATGTGTACAGTGAGCAAGTGATGTGAGTGCGTGCGGTAATAAGTCCGTGATGTAAGACATAGCGAACGGCAGTAAGATTATCGACCGCGGATTAGGGGAAGTGCAAGTTCGTTTAAAAGACTGCATAAGAGACAATAAGTGATACTTATTATGTACCCATTTGATTACTAATTTTTATGTCTGTCCATTGCCTATACGAAAAAAAGGGTATTTGTAAAATTTGATCAAATTCATGTACTATATTTGTGGTAAATGAAGTTTTAGCTACTGGAACTCAGTTAACGGTGTCCTATCAGCTCGTACTGTGTCAGACGAACGCTGGTACTGAGCAGGAGTGCACAATGATTGGCATCGACTTTTGAAAACTTGACATCACAGGAGTTGTGCACAAAACGTCTTGGACCCTAAATGCAAGAAGTATGCAACTTCTCCGAAAGGTATTGCATAATGGTATTTCTTTTAGTACTTCTGGTTTCAGCAATGTATTTTTCTTGTGTTGAAGGAAAACAGGCAAGGCTTCCTTTTTCCTAAAAGTCCACAGCAGACGCTACAAAAGTGCTAGGGTAGTTCACACTGACCTTATCCGGTCCCATTCAAGTGCCATCTATCAGTGGTTCTAGGTACTTTTGTTTTCCCCCGCCCCCCCCCCCCCTTTTTTAGTTTTTTCATTGACGATTACACGGGAAACAGTTTGTTTTTTTTTTGAAATTCGAAAAGGAGACTTTCAATATAAAAATATTTGAAAGTCAAACAATTCAAAGTACTTGTGGAAATGAAACTGGAAAACACTTGAAAGTACTTAGAAGCGATAGAGGCTGAGAATACATGATTCTAAGTTTCAGGAAATACTCAAGGAGATGTGGAATCAAGCACCAGAAAACCGTACCCGATTGCCCACAGCAAAATGGTGTCGCAGAACGCGCCAATAGAACCGTTATGGAGAAGGTCAGAGTATGCTGCGAGATGCCGGTACTCGGATGAAAATTCTGGGCCGGGCTGTAAACACAGCGGTATAAATCCTCACAAACATAAGTCCTACGAATGACATTTGCTGTGGTGACTCTGAAGAAAAATGGACGACATAAAAAGGTGATCTTAACCATTTAAAGAATTTTGGTTGCGTTGCATATTCTATTCTATGGTAAAGAATTAGAAGAAGAACTAGATTCTAAAAGTAAACCATATATATTTACGGTTATAGTGAAGATCCAAGGGATACCGACTACTTAACAACACTCTAAAAATTGCGTCATTTCTTCGCATGTTGTCTCTTGAAAACAAATGTTGGGGTAAAAACGTGTCAAATGATGATCTTTTGATCTACAGTTGATTGTTGATATCAACAACCTGACTTCAAATGAAGTTCAGCAATCAGGGGCATCCACTGTAAGTTCTGATGTTTCTGATGACACGAGATTATCACAGAACGAACCCAGAATTAGCACGATCACAGTAGATGACTCTGACAGCGAAAATTCAAGTGATGGCACAGAGAATTGTTCCGATGTAACTTACGTTCCAGGGGAAAATTCAATAGCTGAGGCGGAGCGGTCAAGACAGCTCCTATGATGAAGCTCTCTGAGTCTCCACTGGCGGGCCAATTTTGTGGAAATGGTAAACGGCAATCTGATGAACCTAAGACGCCAACTGAAGCGCTGATTGGACCCGATTCAGACAATTGGCAAAAGGCAATGAACGATGAGTATAACTCATTCATTAAAAACAAGTGTTGGACTCTAACAGAACGTGATCCAGGACATAAGCCTGTCCAATGTAAATGGATATTTAAAAGAAAGTATGGTGCTGATGGTGAGCTACTGAAATTTAAAGCTCGTTTAGTCGCCAAAGGATATACCCAACAATATGGTATAAATTACGAAGAAACCTTTTCACCAGTAGTCAGGTACTCGACTATGAGGATGCCGCTTGCACTAGCGGCAGAAAAAAACTTTGACATAGAGCATTTGGATGTGAAGACTGCATTCCTCAATGGAGACCTCGAGGAAACGGTCTACATGGAACAACCAGAATGTTACAAAGTCAAGGGAAGTGAAGCAAAGGTATATAATCTTAATAAGGCTGTTTATGGACTTAAACAGGCCTCCAAATCTTGGTATGACAAGATTACCAAAGTTCTATGCGATAAGATGAAGTTTAATCGTCTAACTTCTGAACCCTGCGTTTTCTTTAAGAGAGAAGCTGAGTCAATGATAATTATAGCCCTGTATGTAGACGATCTGTTCATATATACATCCCCAAACTTTCAGGGGAAGGAAAATATAAAGAAAGAATTGCAGGATGAATTCGATATCACAGATCTAGGGCCAGCACATCATGTACTTGGAATGAAATTGATAAGGAAAGAAAATAAAATTTACCTTAATCAGTCAAACTACATAAGCAAGATTCTTAAGAAGTTTCGCATGGAGGACTGTAAAGCTGTTGCAACGCCGATGGAGACAGGTCTAAAACTAGCCAAAGAACTAAAACAAGATGATTCCTTCGACTACAGAGGTCTCATTGGTTCGCTGATGTATGTGGCAGTTTGCACAAGACCTGATATCAGTCATGCAGTCAGCTATTTAAGCCAATTCAATAATTGTTTTGGTGAAACTCATTGGAAAGCAGCAAAGAGAATTTTACGCTATCTAAAAGGTACGATTGATTTTAATCTTGTTTTTTCTAAAACAGGCATGAGTATTTCAGCTTATGCCGACGCTGATTGGGCATCGGATAACATAGACCGTAAGTCATATACTGGTTTCGTCTTCACTGTGGGTAAGTCTGTCGTCGCTTGGGAGAGTCGCAAGCAACGTACTGTCGCCTTGTCCAGTACTGAGGCCGAGTACATGGCGTTGTCTGACACATGTAAGAAGCACTATTTGTTAGACAGTTTATGTTTGAAATATTCGGTACCATGCCTAAAATAACAATTTATAATGACAATCAATCTGCCATAAAATTGTGTAAAAACTTTGTTTCATTCTTGAACAAAGCACATAGACATACGTCATCACTTTATTAAAGAAATTGTAAATAAAGCTATAGCTGAAATTAAATACTTGTCAACTGCAGTAATGTTAGCCGATGTATTGACGAAAGCGCTCTGCAAGGAGAAACATTATATGTTTGCGAGGCAGATGTTATCTGTAATTTAATTGATTGTTGACTGGGTTTTTTTTTAGAAAGGATTTTATTTATAAAACTATTATTAGTCTAATCTACCCAGCTTGTGCAGCGTTGTTCACTGATGAGATATGAGTGTTTCAACAACTTGTAATCTTATTATTATTTTTGTTGTTTTAACTTAAGGTTAAGCTTGCGTTTAAGGGCCAGTGTTGGAAATATATAAACGCATCAAACCTCTTTTGATGTTAACAAAAAGAAAGGTACCTAAAATGTCTTTTAGACAGCTTATATGAGTGATCGGAGCCATGTCGCGATAGTCTAAGTTTTTTCTGCTGAATATTATTTTAATCCCAATGTCTGGTGGTTTTTCTGCTTAGCTAGCTTTCCCTCTAACAATAGTTAACTATAAGTATTAAATAAATAGTATAGGACTTTGTCGAGAGACTGGAGTGCAAAAATTGTTTAAAATAGATCTGGTAGAATTAAGAAAGCGGTATGCAGAAAGAGTGGGGTAAATTTCAGACCCCACTCTGCCTACATACAGCTTCCTTATTACCAGAACATGTAATAAACACTACCGTGTTTTCATACCGCACCGTACTCGTTTGAAATACTCGAGCGAGGTAAATTTTCTATTTGCCGAGTCCTATTTAAACACACTTTATTAATTATCGTTCACGAAATGAAAGCAATTAAAGAACTTAATATTTGATTTGAAATACATTTAGGAACTGTTTCTGTATTAAATGAAATGATTTTAGACTTTCTCATTAAGTATGAAGAAAATTTCTTGATTTTCTTACTTTGAGATTTCTCGTTTTCAAAACCCAGTTCTTCAATATTGAAACAATTGTAGACTGCTTCATAGAACTTTTAAATAAAATACACGAAGAAGCTAACGGTAGCTTCATAGAACATATTTTGTTAAAACTTTTGTGAAACTTTGCATCTTTATAGAAGTTGCAAATGTTTCCTAATGCTTTAGTTCATGTTCTAGATGGGTATGTAGTTAAATATAACATAGTAGGTTTATTTCATAGCAGATCGAAAAGGATTTTCACGGAGTCTTGGTGGATGACTGGCAGGAAGGGGCGCAAGAGCGACCGAGATGGAGGTTCTTATTATCTTAGACTCACTATGGGCCGCTGCGCCAACCTTGTCTGTTAGGTTTATTCAAACCTTTTTTTATTTTTTATGACCCAGTGAAAATGCACCTTATGCACGCTGAGAGGGGCTCTCCTCCGGGTTAGGTCTCTGCTAATCAGAGACCGACCGGAGGCATACCCAATAAAAACACTAGGGCGTTTTCATCCGTCGCCCAGGAAACACTCAGACCTGGGTGAGGACTGGCGACACAGCGTCCCCAGGTACGAAGACAAAATGGCGCCTGTTAGAAAGAAAGAAAATATTTATTATTATAGACATCACAACACAGAACTTATAGCAGTTGTAAACAGAACACAATTTGGCACAAACAGAAATAAAACACAAAACAATTAAAAATACATATAAATAAAACAAAAGGAAAAAAAACAACAAGACTATATTCAATCATGTCCAGACAGTGCCAAATGAATATTATGATGTGTAATGACGTCTAGTATAAATGGCCCTCACTCAGCTTATGTCACATCCCAGACAAAGGCCATGACGCTGGTTTTCAGTGAGACCAGCTGAATGAGTGCCACGGACGCTTGCCTAGTGTATTTTGTGTACCTAACGTGTATGTGTAATGTGGGTATATAATACTTACATTTGTGTCTATATGTAATCTACTAAGAAAAAATATCAAATATAATGAGATGCAAACACCGCTGTGAGATGGTTTAACCCACTTTCACGGGCCCTAGTGCACCGTTAGGTAACGACGCGAAGACGCCGGTCCTCAGACTCTCGGCGCGACAATGTAGGCCCTGTAACGAAGTGCGCTTCGGCGCGGTCGCACGCCAGGGCCGGTCCGTTGGGTGTGCGTCCTTCGGCTAACAGGTAGCAATCCATGAATGAATTACTACCCGTCATTGCCCAGGAAAAACCGTGCTCCGCGGTAACCGTTTCTCCCTAATACCAACCGAAGCTGGAATTAGGACAGAACTGATTACCAGCAGGGCCACTCGTGGAGGCAGCGCCTGAGTTCCCTGTTTATTCAAACCTAGAGCAATTTATGGTATATGGTAAGCGGAAAAGTCGAGGGCAAGCGACCAAGAGGAAGGAGCCCAATGAGATCGTATGATCCGCAATACTTTAGAATCAAAACTTCACGAGACCCTTTCCGTTGCCGAACACAGACGACGATGGAAGAATGTGGTCAGAGGAAAGATTATTTCAAAGGGGGATCACGACCCTCAGTCATGAGGTTTACAACGCGAGGAGAAGGAATAGGTAAATAAAAAAAAAGTTTTCAGCAAGTTGCTGAAAACTTTTTCTTTTAATATTAAGCGGGCGGCTATGCAGGTCCTATTCAGACTCACAGTATCACTGCGACCCGTTTGATCTATTGTGATCGTCACTGTGCTACATATCAGCCCCAAACTCTACACTTTTCAGAAAGTGTATTAGTTGTTTGGGACTGAGATCCCTAGCTTCGTTGGGGCTTTCCCAGATGTAAGCTACGTTTGCGCACCAGTGATTATATGTATAGGGGTTTCATTACACATTCTGCAGATTCTAGTGTCACTGAGTCCTATAGCTGAAAACTATTGCTGCCATAATTGTTATTAGATGATTCATTGGGAATATTTAATATCCCTTCAAAATTATTTTGTTGTATTGTGATCAAAGCCGTTAGTTAGAGACTCGACTCAAAAAAGTGTTTACTAACCGTGAGAGGGTCACGTTTCGGCACGAAAGGGCCGGGTTGAACGAAGTGGTACCACGGTCTCACAGAAAACCAGTGTGAAGCAGCGCTGTGCCGTGTTTTGCTGCGTGAGTGAAGGTACTGGAGGCCCAATCCGGGGGAAAGGGAGGTTTAAAGGTTGGCAGTGCATTTGTGACTCCACTGATGTTGCGGGTGTCCTGGGCGGCGGCAATCACTTACCATCGGGTGATCCATCTGCTCGTCTGCCATCTGTCACATAAAATAGAGATTTTTTGAGAATTTCAAAAAGTTCCAATAATAAATTTTTATGTAGGTACTCATAAAATATGAGTACATAATTAGGTAATGCGGTCAAGTGACAAAGGACTTTTTCTAACGAAGCAGACAAATTCTCGCAGGAATATAAATTTCTCATTCAATTTCGTCCTATATCACTTCATCCTTTAATTCAACCTACTTCTCACAAGTTAAAGTTTCAGTCGGCAACTTTGGCGATCTTTTATGAAAGGATTAGCCAATCGTGAATAGCCGCTGATTGCCCGGGATACCAGTGTAAAGAAACTTAGTTGGTGAATATCGTGAGAGAATACTTCTTTATTGCATCCCATTTAAAATTCATTTATAGCTTTGGCTATTGAATACAAAAAGGGATAGCTATCTATTCGTAATTTTACCGAGATTTGTACTGACTTTTCCCGACTTTTTTTATGAACTATAGGCTAAGCTTGACGACAATTCATCTGATGGAAAGTGATGATGAGGTCTAGGATGAATATGACTGCCATTAAAATAAGTGTTTATTAAAAATCATATTGCCCAATATAATAGCGATCACTGGAACCCCAGTATTTTTTTTATTGTAAAATGAAGACGAGCAGACGGATCACCTGATGGTAAGCGATTGCCGCCGCCCATGGACACCCGCATCACTAGTGGAGTCATAAGTGCGCTGCCAACCGTTGAACCCCCCCTTTCCCCTGGATTGAACTTCCGGTACCCTCACTCACGCAGCGAAACACAGCACAGTGCTGTTTCACGCCGGATTTCTGTGAGGCCGTGGTATCACTCCGTTCATGCCCAAGCTTGGCTCTCCCACGGTTACGATCGCTCTAAGAAAAGACTAACGGAAGTAGGTTCTAAAAGATGGCACCAACACTTTTAAAAGCGTACAGGCCTGTCAGTAATGAAGAGTGCGACTTTGGTGATGATACTCAGGCGAAAGACTCGTGTCAGATGGTGAGACACCATAATAATGTCACTTTTGGCTCGAATAATAAGTACCATTATTCTAACGTAAACCATTAATGTGGACAATATTTTGCGATTGAAAAGTGGCCATGGTGATACAGGATAATTCGTATATATTCGTGATATGCCTTTTAAGAATTAAGGTAGACACTGCGGTCTTTTACAGGTTTAAGATGACGGGGTAGGGCACATTAGCGACGCCAATCGATTTTTATTTTTAGCTACTAAACCAGATCTATTTAAAACAATTTCGGGGTTACAACCTCTCCGCAAACACTTATACTATTTATTAAATAACAATGAATAAATTTTGGGTCCATTTTTGTACGCAACAAATTGATTCACGCTAAAAATGGCTGCTTTTGGCATTAATCAATATTTCGCGTACGCGTTGGACCCAATATTGGTGCATGGTTATTTAATAAATAGTGTAAGTGTTTGCCGAGAGGTTGTAACCCCGAAATTGTTTCGAATAGATCCGGTTTAGTAGCTAATAATTAAAATCTGTTGGTGTCGCTAGTTAGGGCTACCCGTCGCCTTAAAAGCTATTCACAAGGTAGGTGGCACACAGTTCTAGTTACATTTCCGTGAATAGTGTCTGCACTTCTGTGTTCGGGAAATTGCTAGTCTAGAAACCTAACTGGCAAAGACTGTCGCCTGGGTGAAGCTAAGGGTCGTGCCAGACAAATACAATTAATTAGTTTCAAAAAAGTCCGATAGTCATAGTCTTAACACCAGAAATAAACATAGGCTTGCAGTCCCGGTTCTCAGACTTCATAAAATCGGTAATTCGTTTGTTGGCTTAAGTATTAAGATTATTTAATAAGATGACCACAAAATGTCCATTAACCTATTTCACTGGTAAGTTTAAGTCTCATATTAAAACCTGCCTAATGAAGAATGTTACTATAAAGAAAGAAAGAAATAAAGCAAATATTTTTATTATATACATCACACATAGAAACCATATAGCAATTATAAACAGAACACAATTTGTTATCCAAACAGAAAACAAACATAAAACAAATAAAAAAAAAACAAAGGGAAAAAAAACAAACTATATTCAATCATGTCCAGACAGTGCCAAAAAAAAAAGAAAAAAAAAAAAAAAAAAAATGAATATAATGAATGTTTATAGTCTAGTAAAATGGTCCTCACTCAGCTTATGTCACAGCCCAGATAAAGGCCTGACGCTGGTTTTCAGTGAGACCATCTGAATGAGTGCCACGGACGCTTGTCTAGTGTATTTTGTGTACCTAACGTGTATGTGTAGTGTGGTGGTGGTGGTGGCTATAGTGTACAAGACTATTTAAATGATAAGGATTCTTGGTCATGTTAATTGATTAATCTTTTGAATTGTTTCAAATTCAAATAATTCTTTATTTGCATAGGCTTGTACACAGCACCTACAAATCGTCATACATTTGAATGACTTAAAACTATTTATAAGTACTTATGTATAATTTACATGTTAATACATATATATGTTGATACATAAAATATACTAAAGAAATAAATAAACATAATGCGATTCTACCACCGGCTCGGAAAGTTGTTTCTGGTCGAGAAGTTCCGGCAAGAAACTCGCCAGTTACTCTTTTTAATCGCCAACTTTTTTACAATGGTTTATTATCCTCATACCAAGTCATACAGTCTAATGCAACACAAAATAGAATGAAGCAAATTAAAAGCTAAATATGAGGTAAACCGAAGCGGACCAGTCCCCAAAGGTGGCACCTGTTCACAAGTATGACATATGTGTCAGCCATCATTTCACTCAACCATATTAGAGGGAATGTAATGACCCGCCACATAACGCCAACCTCAGAGACATTTGAGTGAGCATGACTACTTAGGTTCCCCTCATAGGTCACAGAGTACTTAATCCAATACTAATAAACTGCAGGACGAGGTGTACAATAATAGGTGGTTAGCATCTTGTCAATTGTTTGATTAATCAATACTAATCAATTTGTATACAATACTAAATGCTGCTAAGCCTAATTTATTAAAAATTATTAATTATATAATAATAATAATGATTCCAGTAAATATTTATAAAATTACTACATGTGTGCAGGCACGGAGGTCATCATGTCCATGAATCCTTATCATTTAAGTAATCTACAATTTTATAGTATCCTTTACTCATTAAACAGGTTTTCACGTGGGATTTAAATTTATGCGTTGGTAATTCAATTACATTTTGTGGCAACTTATTGTACATTTTAATGCTTTGACCAACAAATGAACTTTTAATCTTTTGGAGCTTCAGATTTGGAATCGCGAGCTTGTGTTTATTTCTAGTGTTAAAACCATGACAATCAGATTTTTTAGAAAAAATATCAATGTTCTTTCGCACGTACAAAATACAGTCCAAAATATATTGGGAAGCTACAGTTAAAATGTCGATATTCTTAAACAGTTCTTTCAGCGAATCGCGAGGCCTAAGGTTGTATATGGAGCGGATGGCCCTCTTCTGCAATACAAAAATAGTCTGTGTCTCAGCCGCCGACCCCACAACAAAAGACCATATGACATTATACTATGAAAATAACTAAAATAAACCAGTCTCGCGGTTTCAATATCAGTCAGATGTCTGATCTTCTTAACCGCATATGCGGCGGAACTAAGTCTTCCCGCCAAGGCTCAAGGTCACAGACATAGCTCAGAGGATTGCATGCCTCAAGTGGCAATGGGCAGGGCACATAGCGAGGAGAACAGATGGCCGTTGGGGCGGAAAGGTCCTCGAGTGGAGGCCACGTACAGGAAGTCGCAGCCATGGCAGGCCCCCCACAAGGTGGACCGACGATCTGGTGAAGATCGCGGAAATCCATTGGATGCGGGCGGCACAGGACCGATCTGTGTGGAGAACATTGGAGGAGGACTATGTCCAACAGTGGACGTCTATTGGCTGAAATTATGATGATGATGATGAAACCAAACTATTTTAAACAACTTCGGGGCTTCAGTCTCTCGGTAAACACCTATACTATTTTTATAATAGTTATAGTTAGCTATTTGATCTGGTTTTGCACTCGAATTTTGAATTATCGCAAAAAGCGGCCACTTTTGGAGTGAATCATTTTTTTTAGTACAAAAACAGACTCACCATTTGGGCATGGTTATTAAATAAATAGTATAAGTGTTTCCCAAGAGACGGGACCCCGTAATTTTTTTAAATATATTTATTTTGGTAACTAATAATTAAAATCAATTGGCGTCGCTAGTGTTCCCTACCAGTCGCCTTAAAACGAAAGATTCCCAATTACGTGACATTTGAGCGCTGAAAGTGAAAAAAATATTCCTTAAAATCTCTCATAGCAATGGCAAATGGCTTTTCTCAGAAAATAATATCTATTCCATTATATCAGCCATTAGCGGAATT
>CM032480.1:24556790-24586957 GCA_019059595.1 Marasmia exigua | reverse complement strand
CCATATTATCACTTACCATCAGGTAAATATGGTATATAGGTAAGCTATCTACAGTAAAAAAAAAAAAACTTGGTAAATAGATATTATTACGATTTTTACTCAATAAAAGGAAAATATAAAAAAATGGGGGGGGGGTCCCCATTTTTAGAACTGACACTTCAATTTTTTTTTTCATCAAACCCTTCCATCATACGTGTGGCGTATCTATGGATAGGTCTTTAAAAGTGATGTTGAGGTTTCTAATTTTTTTTTTTAAATCCTAATACTTTGCGCAAGAGACGCTCCCAAAGTGGTAAAATGTGTGTCCCCCGCTGCCCCTCTAACTTCTTTAATAAAATAATTATAAAATAAAAAAAAAAGATAAACATTGATATAAATATGATTACCATGAAAACTAACAACAATAATTGGTATGAACTAGATTTGTATAAATATCAAAACTAGGATCATCATCATCATTTCAGCCAATAGACGTCCACTACTGGAGATAGGCCTCCCTCAATGTTCTCCACACAGCTTGGTAATATGCCGCCCGCATCCAATGGATTCCCGCGATCTTCACCAGATCGTCCACCTTGCCACGGCTGCGATTTCCTGTACGTAGCCTCCACTCTAGGGCCTTTCCGCCCCAACGGCCGTCTGTTCTCCTCGCTATGTGCCCTGCCCATTGCCACTTGAGGCATGCAATCCTTTGGGCTATGTCTGTGACCTTAGTTCTCCTGCGGATCTCATCATTTCTGATACGATCACGTAGGGAGACTCCGAGCATAGCCCTCTCCATTGCTCTCTGGGTGACTTTGAGCCTCCTTAATCGGCACATTGTAAGCGGCCACGTTTCGGTTGCGTATGTCATCACTGGCAACACACACCATCTGAGCTACCATCAGAGTGTTTTAATACATTGCGGAATTCAGTCGCGTCACGGAATTCTATCAGGAATGTGTCCGATTTCATTTAGACTATCCAGTGTAATGAGTTTTGTTGTATGGCGCCCATTTTGTCGCGCTATTTTTCAGCGAATATGTATGTAATAAGTTCAACTAACGATTGTGATGTGTTGAATATTAAAATGTGCTAGATTTACTGTCAAACTACGTATGAGTAAAACAGTTAAGGTGACGGGTAGGGCACACTAGCGACGCTAATCGATTTAAATTTTTAGCTACTAAACCGGATCTATTTTAAACAATTTCAGGGGCTACAACCTCTCGAAAAACACATAAATTATTTATTAAATAACCATGCACAAATGTTGGTCCGTTTTGTACGCAAAAAATTGATTTATGCCTAAAGCGGCCACTTTTGGCGTGAATCAATTTTTTGCAACAAAAAAAAAATTCAGTAATTGTAAGGTTTTGAAATACTATCATAGGATTTAAGGTGACTCGTGACGGGGGTCGAGCAAAAAGCATGTTTAAAATTTTTCGAACATAGCTCGAGTTTGTGATCATCACCAATCCGCATTAGGCAAGCGTGGTGATTAATCCTAATCCCATCATAGTAGCGATAACTTGATTTCAATGATCAAGGCCTTTCGCTCTGCAATTGTATAGTTTTTAGGCTGATACTTTCTTGATAGATGGCAGACGACGTAGACAGGCCACGTCTATCGGATTTTTATGGAGTGTTCGAATGAGTTTCAAGACCTGATAACACCTTCTCCTTTCTACCACCGGATATTGCGGAAGACGACAGGAATCCACCCTTACACTGTGCACGTTCCACCAGCTCGTACTAAGTGTTTCGCTTCTTCTTTCTTGGTACGAACTGCTAAGGAATGGAACAACTTGCCAGCTTCTGTATTCCCAGAGAGCTATACAATTTGGGTGTCTTTAAGTCGAGAGTGAATAGGCTTCTTCTGGGTAAGCACGCTACATCTTAGACCTTTGTCACTTTCCATCAGGTGAGATGAGGTCAAGTGCAAACCCATTTAATATATAAAAAATTAAAAAAAAGACGAGCAGACGGATCAGTTGATGGTAAGTGATTGCCGCCGCCACTTGTGACACCCACCAACACCAATGGTGTCACAAGTGCGCTGTCAACTTTTAAACCCCCCCTTTCCTTCGAAGGGGCCTCCGGTACCTTTACTCAGCGAAACATAGCACAGTGCTGCTTCACGCCATTTTTCTGTGAGCATCTGTACGAGAGTTTGTTTTGTGATTGCCATGTTAATGAAAGTTGAGAATGCCAACAAAAACTAATTGCATCATTCAGATAGCTTTAAAACATTGATTTGATATTCGTTTCCAGCGATTCCTGCGAACAAAAACGACGGGTAAACTTTGGAGCTTCCATTTTAAAATCGGCTTCCGTGCCCGACTCAATCGTGGCTCTCTGCTGAGAGGTGGAAAGATGTAATTGCTGTAGGTGCAACATTGCAAAACAAAATATTGCTACATAATCCTCAAGAGATAAAGTACTAAGTGATGCCTCTTTTGCATACTTAAGGTCGCCCCCAGCTTCGCTCGCGTGTAATTCGGTTTGCCGCAAAAAGTATTTATCCGCGAAAGTTTTTTCACAAATACTATTTGTTTTTTAAAAGAACGATTCCGTATGAAAATATTTTTGTGGCAAACCAAATTCCACTAGCTATTATTTTAGAGTAAAGTAAAGTAAAGTAATAATTTATTTGGCAAAATAAAGATACAAGCTTAACATGCAAAATAAAAGGATCGGATAAATACAATACAGTACAAGATATGAAAACTTATAACTCATTACTGCCAAATAGGCGCCCGCTCAGCATATTACCCTGGTCTTCCTGATCTGGCCGGCCAGGGCGCTGATTTTCAGCGGGACCCACTTTAGGAGCCGCGCACCAGCTCCAAACTGACAATATCAGCAGGAAGCAGGCCCGCAACTCAGTTAGTACCATATAATAGTGTTAAGGAATGCATCTGTCAAGTATCCGAACGATGAAGTAAAAAGTTAACAACAAAAAAAAAATAAAGAAACAAATAAAAGAAATAAAAATTTCAATTTAAGTGGCTACAATATGGCACAGGCAACAACAAACATTTATTTTAGTTTATTCATATTCACATTCACTCAGAGTCACCGAGCAACGAGCATCAACTAGAGGAGTGGGCGCTGTTCAAACACCGCAGGTAAGTGTTTTCTTCCCCGATTTTAGTCTGTTGTACAGAGAGCAAATATTTTCCTTAGATGTATCTTGAACGTTGACTTATATTCCAGAGCGCGCAATGGCGGTGGCAGATCGTTCCAGCAACGTGATGCGGCGAACCTGAAAGAGCCGCGAAACGCCACGGTGCGGTGCTTTAAGGTGGAGAAAACATTAGTGCATGTCCTTTCAAAAACCTGCTATTATCAAAAGCCCACTCTAGCTTGTCATATAGGTATTTTGGTTTTGCAGTGGCCAGAACACCGAATAGCATAGTGGCAAGATGCATCCGTCTGCGTGCTTCCATTTTTAGTATGTTTGCAGCGTTAAGAAAGGGTGTGACATGCGACCTAGGAGGGATTGCAAAACAGTAACGAGCACATGCGTTCTGAACTCTCTGTATGAGTTTGGACGTTCTGGCCAGTAAGCATGGTCCGTAAACTGTGTCACAATAATTGAACTTACTGAGCACCAAACATTCGAGAGTGTTATTTTTAATTGTTCACATAGATATGGCCTTAATCTATACAGCAGTTTTAATCTGTAAAAACAATTTCTTGCACACTCCGCAATGTGTTTTTCGAACCTGAGGTGACTGTCAATTATAAGACCCAGGCTTTTAACAGTATCCACTCGCTCAATCATGTGCCCGTGTACTCCAACATTCAGGTTAACATGATTAAGTTTAAATAGGCATTTAGGTGTACCAATTAAGATAAATTTAGATTTTCCAGGATTCAGGACAAGACAATTAGAAGAAGACCAATCATAGATCTTTTTTAGATCCTCATTGACTCTAGACACAGCACCAACATGATCATCAGGAGCAAATGGGAAGTATAACTGCAGGTCGTCCGCATACAAGTGATAGTGACAATGACTGATGCATGATATTATGTCAGCACTGTACAATATGTATAAGATTGGTCCAAGAATAGATCCCTGCGGGACACCGCGATCGACGGACTGCTGTTTTGATCTGATTGTAGTGCCGTTTGTGTGTCTTAGCTCCACATACTGTCGCCTATTAGATAGATAGCTGTTGAACCATCGTACAGAGTCAACATCCATGCCGTAGTAGGACAATTTGGAGAGCAGAAGTGGAACGCTAATTGAGTCAAATGCCCTAGAGAAATCAAGCAGCAGCATGATAGATATTTTTTTCTGGTCCTGGGCAGCAAGGAGGTTATCAACTACGTCAGCGAGTGCGGTGGCCGTACCGTAGCCTCTTCGAAATCCTGACTGATACTGTGGAAGTATGTCCTGCTCATAAAGATATTTAGTAAGTTGGTCGCATACAACTCTCTCTAAAATCTTTGACAAACACGGCAGAATACTTATGGGCCGGAGCTCCTGTACTGTGGCAGGTTGACTATTTTTTGGCAGTGGCTTTACAATTGCGACCTTCCAGTCCTCGGGAAACACACCGTCTACAATTGATCGGTTTACCATAGTTGTGATTGCATCTAGCGAGTAAGGTAGTGTTAGTTGTAGCATTTCAAGTGATATGCCGTCATTCCCCTGAGCATTACTCTTTAATTTTCTTATTATACGCAAAATCACGTCGCTACTGGACCGTGTGCAATTTAAAAGAGGCCTGATAGTCGTGCCTGTGATGTGCAAAATAAGTCAATTTTGAGATCGAAACATTGTGTTCGCCGGGTACATCCAGAAAGTGCGAGTTAATTTTGTCAGGGTCATTAAATATAGGTGGGAGGTCTACTGATTTTCTTTTATCTGGTAAAAGTGTATTCTTAAGGTTGTTCCATAGCTTCTTTGAATTATTCAAATTGTTATTTATGTGCCGAGAGAAGAAACCTGTTTTTTCCCGTTCAATAGACTGTAACACTAGTTTTTTCATGTCCTTGTAACTATCACGAAAGGTGCTGGTTCTGTGTCGTTTATATTTTGTGTGATAACCGTCCCTAATTCGAATCATGTCTTTGATAGTGTCTGTTATCCATGGGTGAGGAAGACTTTTGACTTTACGTGTTTTCAACGGAGCATGCAGGTCAAACAGGCCCTTGATACAATTTGTAAAAGCTACGACCATGTCATTAACACAGCCCATATTTTCAAAGTTTTGCCATGCTATGTTTTGCAGATCCTGTTCAAGTAGATTTAGGACTATGTCTTTTAGTGGTCTGTATGTTACCAAGCGCGGCAGCGGTTTATTTTTTTTAAGTTTAAATTGAGCCATGATCATAGCATGATTGCCTAGATCAGGTGAGTGCTTTACTGTTACACTGTGTGTCCCCAAGTCTGTACATACTATGTCAATAAGGGTACTACTATGATCTGTATAGTGAGTAGGATCTGTTACAAGTTGCTCAAGACTAAGGCTGTGAATGCACTCTGAAAGAGCTTTGGATCTACAACTATTTCGATCAAGGAGATTGATGTTAAAATCGCCAGTTAGCACAATTCCATCCACTCCAGTAAGTGAGGGTGACAGTCTCGGTGATACCATCCAGAAAGAGGTCAACATCCTGCCACGGCGGCCTGTACGCCGTGCCGACGGCAATTTTTACACTTTGTACGTACAGGACGATCCACATTTGCTCGATTACAGCTACGGTGTTAGGGTGAGGACACTTCCTCACATTAAGACCTTTGCGAATATAGAAGCCAACCCCTCCCCCGCGTCCGCCTCTGACATGTGCAGGCCGCGGTGTATGTATCAGTCTGTAGCCAGACGGTTTCGGGGCTCTGTCTTCTTCTCCCGTGCGCAACCACGTCTCATTGACAGCCATGATATCCGGGGACAGCTCTCCATTGCAACAATGAACTCCTCATGCCTCGTGCTCAGTGACCCAGCATTGAACAAACCTACTAACAGATTCTTTAACCCCAAGGCCGGTGACAAATGGATGGCGTTACACATTCTCATATTATTTACTACAATAGTATATATTAATTTTGAAACAGTAAACCTACATAATGTTAATAATTTTATTAAATACATTTTAATAACTTGTAAAAATTACTACACCAAACTTTGGAGTGACCTAGAATGGTTGTTCTTGTATTAATATTTCTTAACAGTAGATACTCAGCATAACGTGAGTGAAGAATGAATATATCAAGCATTAAAATTGAAAAATTAGGGACCACCCTTATAGACAAAAAAATGAGTAGCAATCCTTGTAATGTAATTTTATCTAATACATAATCTATCTCACAATCGTTTACGACAATAATAATTCGAAAGGCGTCTGAACTATCAACATTATTTTTGATTTTATACATACTATTGTATTTATAGCCGGTGAGTCATATTTCAGCCGCACCTAACAAGCTCACGACATCATCGGGACATCGCAGCTGATACACCTGTGCACCGTCACTCTTGCGAGCAAAGATCCGGCCACGCTTGGTCCACGCGTAACGCCACTGCAGCCTGCGGCACCGCTCGCGCACCAACTGGAACAGCTGACGGTTCGGCCGAGTCAGGCGCTCGTTGACGAAGACGCGGCCGCCGCCCTCGGTGACGGCGTCGCGGCGCACGCGCGCAGCCTGCAACAGCTCGTCACGCAGGAGCCTTCGCGCCAGGCGCACCACCACGCGGCGCGGCCGCCCGCCTTCGGTCGTTGCACCCACGCGCTCAGCAAACACAACGTCGCGCTCATCCAGGGCGACGCCCAGTCGCCGAGCCAGTACGGTGACACTCTGGAGGGCACTCTCGCCCTTTACCTCCGGCAGGTGACCAATCTCCAGGTCCGCGAGCAACGCGTCTTGATCCCTGTCGTTTAGCTCGATTCGGAGTTGCGATACGGTACGCTCTAGCTCTGCAACGGCGGTCGGCCCGGTACCCAGAGCGGCTTCCGACTGACTCCCTACGGTCTGCAGCCTCTGTTCTATCTCATCGAGACGCTTCAGGACGACTTTGCGGTCCCGGGATACCTGGACATCCAAGGCTTTTACCTTCTCGTCCACACCTGTGAAGTGAGCCTCACACCTTGTCACCCTATCCGTCAGCTGTAGCATCCCTTCATTGAGCGCCTCGATCTGAGCACGCGTGGCCCGCAGCTCTTCACGCACCTCCTCCCTGAAGAGACGCAGCTCACCTAGTTTGGCCTGGGCTATGGGTTCGACCGATGTTGTCTGCGGCTTCGTAGGTTCTTGTGACAGATAGGATACGTCACGGTTCAGCGTAGCGTCTTCATCTTGCACATGGCTGGCATCTAAAGACATCACAGATTCATCGAGGAGGCCCACTCTGTTCCTATCGTCTTGTCTATGCATGTTGACGTTGAGGAAGCTGTCGTGCGAGAACCTTACGGGCGTTTCAGTATTGTCGCCTCTCTTCCGTTGCTTACAGACACACTCTGGGCAGATCCACGATGTCGTGTTTGTTGCTACTTCGGTAGCGCCTGCACAATCCAGGTCCCAGTACTGTGTACATTTACTGCAGCGTAGATATCGCGTTGTAAGAATATTGCGGCGACATCCTGCGCAGGCGTTTACTCCTCTGACTGAAGTCGACGTTAATTGGGCACTGATTTTGGACATTTCAATAGTGGCTCAAGAGTGTGTTATATATACCTCGGGAGTAAGTTAGTGCGATGTTCTTGCTGACGTCACTCTCCTCGAAGCACCCGGTGACTAATTTCGGCCGCAGCGCTCCCAGTGTCCTTGGTGCAATGGTTTGAGCGTCGACACTTACGCGGCTGGTCCGTGGTTCGAATCCGCCGAGGGGCCCGTTTCAATATTCCCGACGATGATGAGGACTTCGCTTTTTACGACTTCGCTAATTTTCTTTGGACGCCGTTCTTTACGTGTTTTTTTTTATATGAGAGGTGGCAGACGAGCAGACGGATCACCTGATGGTAAGCAATTCCACCGCCCATGGACACCCGCAACACCAGTGGAGTCACAAGTGCTGCCAACCTTTATTACAATACTTTTTGTATAGAACTTTATCACCAGGTGAATAGCATTGTTTGTTTTTACCGTCATAATGACTACTCTGCAAACACTGTTTATCATATACGTTAGCTTCTAATGATGTGGGTGAGATCGACGACTTTATGGGACTCAATAGGTCAAGTCGCGATCTTAATTTTTTTCCGAACACTAACTCCGCCAGGGAAACGCCCGTGACAGAATGAACGGAATTCCTATAGTCAAATAAATTTCAATACTTTAATTTTGCATCTTTTAGATGCAAAATTAAAATGCTATGGAAAGGGCTATGCTCGGAGTATCTCTGAAGGACCGCATCAGAAATGATGTAATCCGACAGAGTACCAGAGTCACCGACATAGCCAACCGAATTAGCAAACTGAAGTGGCAGTGGGCTGGTCATATTAGCCGCAGAACTGACAGCCGTTGGAGCCGTAAAGTCCTTGAGTGGAGACCGCGACTCGGTAAGCGTAGTGTAGGACGCCCTGCGACAAGATGGGATGATAACATTCGAAAGCTGGCTGGTGTGGGCTGGATGAGAGTGGCCGAAAATCGGGAGCAGTGGCGTGCATTAGGGGAGACCTATGTCCAGCAGTGGACGAGTGTGGGTTGCTGATGATGATGATGATGATCTTTTAGATTATTAGCAGATAAAAGACTTGATTTTATTCCTTTTTTTATAATTTTGACATAACTCTCAGCCTGACCGTTACTGGCTGGATGATACGCCGGTGACGTCATGTGTGTGATGCCATTCATTAGACAAAAATTCTTAAAACCGTTTGAAGTGAATGCCGTGCCATTATCACTAACTATCGTATGTGGTAAGCCAAATGTTGGTTTGTTGGGAACGGGGAACGAGTTAAACGCAAGCTTGCTGATAGCACACTGATTTATTTAAAGGTCTGGTCGATGCGGGTGGACGCAGCCATCTACCTCATCATTTCAGCCAATAGACGCCCACTGCTGGACATAGGCCTCCCCCAATGTTCTCCACACAGATCGGTCCTGTGCCGCCCGCATCCAATGGATTCCCGCGATCTTCACCAGATCGTCGGTCCACCTTGTGGGGGGCCTGCCACGGCTGCAACTTCCTGTACGTGGCCTCCACTCGAGGACCTTTCCGCCCCAACGGCCGTCTGTTCTCCTCGCTATGTGCCCTGCCCATTGCCACTTGAGGCATGCAATCCTTTGGGCTATGTCTGTAACCTTAGTTCTCCTGCGGATCTCATCATTTCTGATACGATCATGCAGGGAGACTCCGAGCATAGCTCTCTCCATTGCTCTCTGAGTGACTTTGAGCCTCCTTAATCGGCACATTGTAAGCGGCCACGTTTCGGTTCCGTATGTCATCACTGGCAACACACACGCATTGAAGACTTACGTCTTGAGACACTGCGGTAGGTGGGCCGAAAATATGCTGCGTAGCTTCCCGAACGCTGCTCAGCCGAGTTGGATTCGTCGATCGACCTCTTTCTGGAAGTTGGACTTACCAAGCTGGACTTTTTGTCAGAGGTAGATGTACTCGTCTACAACTTCCAGTGCAGAGCTTCCAACCTTTACCAGAGTGGGTACGACATGATGGCCATCTACCTACATTAGATAATAATTATTTCACCCTAATACATAACATTGCGGGACGGCTTTAAATTAAGCCACCTGGACCGATCTGTGTGGAGACCATTGGGGAAGACCTATGTCTAGCAGTGGACGTTTTTTGGCCGAAATGATGATTATGATAATCACGTAGAGTGGAGACTCAACAAAAACGCGACATTTCGCCGCTTGAGGTTCCGCGAGAGCCAGTCGTCTACGGAACACCCCGGCTCGCTAGGGTCGCTATTGTAATCTACAGATTTTGTAAGCCTACAAAATTGATTATCACATTAACCCTACAAATTGATAAATGTAATTGTGAACTTAATCGTGCGCTTTAAACGTCATTTTTTGCCACGCACCTCCTCATTGTGGAATCAACTTCAACTGTGGAATCAACAACTCAACCCGCAACGGTATTTCCGAACCGGTACGACATTGAGATCTTCAAGAAACGAGCCTATACCTTCCTAAAAGGTGCCGGCCTTTTAGGAAGGTATAGGTTCGATTCTTCTCTCTCTCGCATCTCCACTCCCTCTGGTGTGGCTGATGTCCATGTGCGGCGATGATCACTTACCATTAGGTGACTCGCTTGCTCCTTTGCCTCCCTTTCTCATAAAAAAATATCGTGTGTTGAGAATAATACTCTGTTATCAAAATTAACATCTTTTATTAAACTCTTCGTCCTTTCGCGTAGGTCACCTAAAATGATGACGAATACACTCGAAAGACCGTGACCCCAATTCTCGTACTCGTGACATTTATTTTCATACGACATATATCACTAAAACCTAGTTTTTTTGTATGGATTTCAGGTGATATCCGCCATGTTTTCAAAATGTCACGAGCACGAGAATTGGATTCCAGAGGAGTTACAATGGACAACATTTCATATTTTTAACATGTCCATATTGTTTTTTTATATGAAAATAGACATAAAATGAACAAACCCTTATTATTTCTTTTTTCAAAATTTGGCCATTTTCATGCATAAAATCATTATTGAAATTCCTTATGTTCTAAATAGATGTAAGCGCCAAATGATGTCCTCAGACGGCTGAATACAGCGATATTCCTTTGCTTATCATTGTTTTAATAAAAAAAGGTACTACTGTCAAAGGTAAATAATACTAGTGTCAACTGTCAACGTCATTCATTCACTCAAAGTTTTTTTTTTTTTTGTTTTGGCTGCTATTGCGTTTGCTTATGCCAAACACATTTTTTTAACTCTGCCAATGTCGAGTGATTAACGAGACACGTTTTAAAAGAAAAATTGACCGGTATGGATGAGATTAAATTCTTCAGGATATTATTTTAATTTGAGTTCTTACACCACCTAAAACAAAAAGATACAACAAAACGTATAAACAAACACATAGACGGCACAAAATGTTAAGTGGGAGTTTCTTTCCACTCTAAGTAGACAAGTTGTCTTTTTTTTGACAGTTGCATGTCATGGGTTTGGCATTTCGTAAATTTAAAACTATAATGTGCTAAGCAAAGAAATATTTTACATTCTGCCGTCTGATGACGTCATCTTACGTTTTTTAGTTTTTAATTTTTTTCTCAGTAAATAAGCAATATAAAAAATAAATATATATATATATATATATATATATTCGAGCAGCGGAAAAGTAAATAAAGAATTGGTACTTTTTGTTTTATAGCTTAGCAATTTTGCAATGTTGTCCATTGAGACAATAGAGGAATCCTCTTGCAAACCAATGACAAAAAGAAACCCTAAAAATCTAAACCTTATTCATCAGAATATACAGGGTTTGTCTGGCAAATTACTTGAATTAGAATTATTTTTAAATAAAATGAATGTCCATGTATTATGTATTACGGAACACTGGTTAAGACAGTATGAATTAATTATTAATATTGACAACTATAGCGTCGGTAGTTCGTTCACGAGAAAGTCTGCAATCAGAGGCGGGTCACTAATTTTATTAAATAATTCCATTAAATATAAAGAACGCAAAGATGTCGTTTCACTTTCACTTGAGCGAACTATTGAGCTAGCATGTGCGGAGCTTGAACGACATGTCATTGTTTGTGTGTACAGGCCTCCATCTGGGAATTTTACTTCATTTGAATCCATTATGGAAGAAGTATTAAGAAAAATATGTTCATCTAATAAAAAAGTGGTTGTGTGCGGGGATTTTAACATCAATATTTTAGATAATTCTCAGAACTCAGTGCGGTTTCTGAATCTTTTCAGATCATTCAATTTATATCATCTTTTTAACGAACCCACACGAGTAACCCCCACCACAGCTACTTGCTTAGATAACATATTTTGTAACTGTGATGTATTAGACAAGTCCATAATAAACTTTATAAACTCAGATCATAGTGGACAGCTAGTAATGTTTGAATACAGTCATGCACCCTCTTCATGTAGCTTTGTGTGCAGGCCAATAACTGTAAACCGTAAAGAAAAATTTAAAGAAAATATTTCTAGAAAGGTACCTGCATTATCATGTCACGATGGAAATGCTAATCAGCTTTATAATATGCTTTTTAATGTGGTTGAAAAAGAATATAATCAGATTTTCACTACAAAAACAATTAAATTAGATACTTCTAAAACTAAATTCAGTGACTGGGCCACTACAGGCATCTATAAAAGCAGAAAGAGGCTGTTTGAATTATATGATATCAAAGCCAATTCTGAAAACGCTAATTTAATTGAATATGTCAGAACATACTCAAAATTATTCAAAAAAGTATGTGCAATGGCAAAATCAAATTATTTGAAAGACAAAATAATAAAAGCCCCTAATAAAAGTAAAATCTCATGGAAGATAATAAATAAAGAGACTTGTAAAAATAAAACAAAAGACAACAAGCTCTCTCTAAAAATTGATGGCAAATCACTTGTTTCTGACTCTGAAGTAGCAGAAACATTTCAGTCTTTCTTTTCTAATATACCAGTCACAACAACCAATCAATTGAATTCCAGTTCACATCTCGCTGCTTCTCTCCTCAGGTCTCATGTTTATAAGTGCAACACGCCTTTTAGATTCAATCATGTCAATTCTAATATAATTTTAAAAACATTTAAAGAATTAAATATGAAACCGACTGAGGATTTATGGGGCATCTCGGTAGATATAATCAAAAATATAATACATTCTATCGCACCCCACTTAGCAATAATATTTAATAAATGTGTTGACGACGGTCAATTTCCCGATATGATGAAATACAGTAAAATAATACCGTTATTCAAGTCGGGTGAGAAAAGTGACCCGTCTAACTTCAGACCTATTTCTATACTGCCTGCTCTCAGCAAAATTTTGAAAAAGTAATATTCACTCAGTTATTGTCTCATTTAAACCTGAATAAAATATTGCACAGTAAGCAATTTGGATTCACAAAAGGGAAATCCACTACTGATGCTGGAGTGGCGCTTATCAAACATGTATTTGATGCGTGGGAGAAAAAGCGAGATGCTATTGGAATATTCTGTGATTTGTCTAAAGCATTCGATTGCGTCAATCATGAAACATTGCTAATGAAGTTACAGCATTACGGTGTCATAGACACCTCACTAAGTCTAATCAAATCTTATTTATCAGATAGGATTCAGAAGGTCAATGTCAATGGAACTAACTCTTCTGGCGCCCCTCTAACCATGGGTGTGCCCCAGGGCTCTATATTGGGGCCCTTGCTCTTTTTAATCTATATAAATGACCTTCCTTACTATACCAATGATCTATGTGAGATAGTGTTATTTGCTGACGATACATCCTTGATTTTTGAGGTTGATAGGCAAAAGAAAAATGTTGACGAAGTAAATAACACACTCTCTCAAGTACTACAGTGTTTTACTTATAATAACTTGGTTCTTAATTCAAAGAAAACAAAATGTGTTAAGTTCACGATGCCTAATGTAAGGCAGGTCAAAATGAACATTGTCATGAATAACGAACCTATCGAAATCATAAACTCCACAGTTTTTCTAGGTATCACTCTGGATACAAAATTGCAATGGAGCCCTCATATTGCTGTCTTGGCAGGAAGACTTAGTTCAGCTGCATATGCAGTTAGAAAGATAAGGAATCTGACTGATATCGGGACAGCGAGACTGGTTTATTTTAGCTATTTTCATAGTCTGATGTCATATGGTCTACTACTGTGGGGATCCGGTGCTGACTTACAAGCCATCTTCATTTTGCAGAAGAGGGCCATCCGTGCCATCTACGGTCTTAGATCACGTGACTCACTTATCCGTATCATCTCAATACATTTTTGATTGTATTATGTTTGTACGCAAGAACTTGCACCTTTACTCGCAAAAATCAGATTTTCATAGCTTTAACACGCGAAATAAACATAGGCTTGCTGTCCCAAATCTAAGACTTCATAAAATTGGAAGTTCATTTGTAGGATTGAGCATTAGAATGTTTAATAAGTTACCTCAAAATATTATTGATTTACCGGTACATAAGTTTAAGTTGCATGTAAAAAACTGCCTAATGCAGAAAGGTTACTATAAAGTAGAGGATTATTTGAATGATAAGGATTCCTGGACATGTTGATCTCTTCGCCTGTTCTCTAATGTATAATTCATTTCATAATTTTTCATTGACGATTTATCTAAACGATATTGATTATAAGCATTGTATATCATACTGTCACTGTAATCATGATTTGTATAAGAATGAAAATTGTAATTACCATATTATTTGGAAAGAGTAACTACTGAGTTTCTTGCTGATTCTTCTCGGTAGAAATTGACGTTCCGAATCAGCGGTAGATTGCATAATATTTGACATTCATAAATGTTCTTTAATGAATAAAGACATTTTTGTTTTTGACTGTATAAAAATTGATTTATATTGATTATTCAATAATTGACAAGATGCTAACCACCTACTATTGTACACCTCGTCCTGCAGTTTATTAGTCTGGATTAAGTAACTACTACTCTTTGTGACCTATGAGGGGAACCTAAGTAGTCATGCTCACTCAAATGTCTCTGAGGTGGTGGCGCTATGTGGCGGGTCATTACATTCCCTCTAATATGGTTGAGTGAAATGATGGCTGACACGTACGTCATACTTGTGAACAGGTGCCACCTTTGGGGACTGGTCTGCTTCGGTTTACCTCATAATATTTATTTTATTATTATTTCCTTTATTTTATTTTGTGTAACAATTAAACTGTATGGCTTGGTATGATGATGACACAACATTGTATGAAAGTTTGGCGATTAAAAAGAGTAACTGGCGAGTTTCTTGCCGGATCTTCTCGACCAGAAACAACTTTCCGAGCCGGTGGTAGAATCGCATTATGTTTATTTATTTCTTTAGTATATTTTATGTATCAACATATATATGTATTAACATGTAAATTATACATAAGTACTTATAAATAGTTTTAAGTCATTAAAATGTATGACGATATGTAAGTGCTGTATACAAGCCTATGCAAATAAAGAATTATTTGATATTTGATTTGATTTGATTGCGCTCCCGGCTCTTCTCGAAGGCTAAAAATTAAATCGATATAGAAATACCACAGCCGATAGTTAATTTCACAACTTTACCCCATTTCACTTCACAGCAGGCATTCACGCTGGTTTTATTCAATTCCAACGGTTCGATTGCGTGTATTCGACCGTATACGTGGCAAAATTATTGTTGTTGGCGAAAACTCAACGTTGTGTGTCATTCTCGCGATGGTTTCCCCATTTTGTAGGTCAGAAGTTGCGGCTTCTATGAATTGAATAAGCAATATCGGGCAGTAGGTAGTTTCTTTTTACCGATTTCAAAAAATGAGGAATTTCTTTGTTTGACTGTATATTTTATTATTATTTTGAATAATATGAGACACTAAAAAGCATGTCGGCCGTGTGGTTCCGGCAGAGTAGAATAGGCCACCCTCACTCTTACCGAAGTGTCGTAAAAGGCGACTAAGGTAAAGCTGCTGGCATGATCATCAGCACCCAGAGAAGGAAAACTCTGCATTTAAGTATATCTAAACCCTCGCCAACCCGTCTGCCAAGCGTGGTGAGTATGGCAATTACCCCTCATGTGATTGAGGGAGGCCCGTGTCCCAGCAGTGGGGACTTAAATGGGTTGACGATGAAAAAGCATGAAAAAATTGTGACGATAAAAACCGCCTTCAAAAACCACTAGCTAAAAAGTGTAATATAATATTTGAGACACTTCATACACTTTACTTACATAACATTTTATAACAGTACACTCGAAAAAAGGCGTTAAGAACTTACTACTAATTCTAGTTCAATAATTTAATGTTGTATTTCAAAATAGTTACAGTCAGTAACACCATTTTTCGAGTGTACTGTTTTAAAATGTTATTTGAAATGGACGAAGTGTTAAAAATAGGGTACTAATTAAACAAGCTTCTTTTTAATAGCATTATTCGCCTCAGAAAATATATGTTACCTTCTAAATTACTAAGTCGGCCACAACCAATGCGCGTCTTAATAATAGTATCTCAGACACTAGTTATCTTATATGTAAGCCACTGTAAATATAACTCAGCATAGTGGTTATTTTTTAGCATCTAAATTTGTGGTATGCATTCAAATAGGAAGCTTCTAAAGTATTAATATATGACACCAAAATAGTAAGAATATTAGCCTCTAATTGCATAATTTGGTATGAATAAAATGTAACTCATCCTACATTAATCGATGGTTAAATGTACCTAAAATTGTCATCAAATAGTATAATTAAAGCCACTACATATTATTATTATGTATTACACATGAACTATTAAGGACAGTCAGCCAGAGCGATGGTAGCCTAGTGGTTTAGAACGCGCCCTCCATGCGGAGGGTCGATTTCTCTAGATTTTTCAAATCTATGTGCATATTTCTATATTTACTTTGGCGGTGAAGGAAAACATCGTGAGGAAATCTGCTCGTTTGGGATAGTTTCAGAAGCATGTAACCATGATTCAGTTGGTCTTGTTCCTCTGTCAAAGGGTTGCGAAGGTCAGACGGCAGTCGCCTCATTGTAATTACCAGGCTCCCCAAATCCTGAATCATGATCAAAGCGTACCCTGGGCTCCAAAGCCCAGCTTTGGACTCAACCGGGAATTATACGCAAATATGCAGAAGAAGAAGAACTATTAAGGACAGTCATAGTAAAACCATTTATTTACGCAAATCAATTTGTGTATTAATATGTGTAACAAGTGCAATCATTTATAGAAAAGTAATTAATAAACATTAACACTTATAATTACGTGATTAAAAGAAAAAGAAAATAAGGGCAGGCGGGCGGTCGGGTCGGCACAAGTATTGAATAGCGCTCTCTGATTGGTGCAAATGGCCGGTTGCTGTCATGTCGCGCACTCGCGCCAAATCGTACAGTGGCTATTTTCACGATAAAAGAATATGAAGTATTATTTTACATGTTACGTTATAATATATGATGTTGAGTATTGAAGCTTGAATACATAATTTTTGAGGAGCTTGTATTGAAGCTGTAAAACGTAATATGGTGATGAGTTACAAATTTCGTGGCTGAGTTAGTAAATTAGTTTGCAATGTATAAATCAGAAGGACAAGGAAAATTAATTGTTGATATTGACTTGACGCTTTCTTTAACATTTTTAGTTGGCGTTGTAAAGAAGATGAATCAGTTAATTAAAGGCTATGTCAATTTCCCGGTGCTTATTTAGTAAATTAGAAGTTTGCGCGCGTGGCCAAATAAAAATTCTGTGGCCTTGTTTATTATTTCTCTTAAAAATATTTTATTTCACTTTTTACTTCTTGTTATTGAAGGCGGATTTTTTTGTAGATTTTTTTTAAACGAGGTTTGAAAAGAGTTTTTCTTTAACAGTAGGCAGCGGCATGACTGTGCTCCGGCATCTCCGGCATCTCCGGCATGTCTATGAATGGCGGTTACCATTTACCGTCGACTATCTGTTACCATTGACTTCTAAGTATTCTAAATCGCGATTCAGCGGGATAATGCTGTCCGCATCTTGCAAACAAAGTAGGTCCCTGTGGCAGTGTGTCCCACTGCCACAGGGACCTACTGCTACAGGGTTTTAATTTTTCTTTTTACTTAGGTAACTTTTAGTTTAGCTTCAGGTCTCAGTTATTGTTTTATTTTTCATAAGTGTTTCTATTTTCTTCAATAAATGTATTTTTAAAACTATGATTATCAATCATGTGAACTAATCTGACAAGTGTCAATGTGTCATTCCTATACTTTTTTGGTAATTTTGACTGATGCAATGTGTCAAAATGTATTGGAACTTGACGTTTATATCTGTCAGTTTAGTTTGCATAATTAAAGATCAGAGATCGGTACATAGAATATAATAGACCGTATATATTCTATGTACCAATCTGTGATCCCAAAGAGCCAGGCTTATGCCAAACGTCATCAACATATTTTCCTAAAACTGCCCACAAAAACTTAATTCCCTCCCTTTATTCGGAACGAAAACAATAATTTAATAAATCATCTTTCTGTTTTCCAACAAAAGTGGCCTGAAGAAAATCTAAAATACCTGTTTGTTCGTTCGGAAGCTCGTATTCAGAGGCTCGCAACTTTTGCAATTAATTTCGGGCGTTTGTGCTGATGACACTTTAATGAATAACGCCGATCAATTATAGAGTGGTTTTAGAGAAGGAAATGTAGGCCTACGGTGTGGTAGATCATGGATTTCACCGAAAAACGCCATTCTATAACCCGTTAGGCACAGATCTGCCCAATTTGGTCGTTGTGTTGCTCCAGGAACCCAGCACCCTGGTAGTTCGTTCCGTTGTCCGAACAAATCAAAGATGGCACTTCGCGCCTAGAAACGTTTCTATTAAGGGCCGCGATGAAGGCCTCAGTGGTCAATCGGTGGCCGACACCACCTCTTTGGTCGCGAGGCACACAAAAATACACAAGTATTGGTTAGTTGTTGGCCCAGTAGTTGTATCAGAGTGAACTGTATTCTCTACCCTTCGAGTTATCTACCCGTCGAGTTCCTCAATAACATAACTAGCAAAAATCAAAAATCATCTCAAGAGCACCCTGCGATAACATTATTTATCTTTATGTCCATGATGACCGTGGTAGATCCACGTTTCGACATGAATGGACCGGCTCGACCGGAGTGATACCACGGCCTCACAGAAAACCGGCGCACACTGGGGCAGATAGCCTCTAAACGTGCCCGTAATTCAAAATATAAAATAAGATTTCAAGGTACCCTGTTATAATGAATAAATAGCATACTAACTAAGGTACTCGTAGATATCATTTAGAATATTTGCAACAAACTGAGCTCTCTGGTACACAACGACAAAGTTGAACATATAGCCTGGCATTATTTATTCAGTGTTTTTTTGCATATGCTAAAGGTTTATATTCTTTGAGTATATGAAATTTAAGTTTTATATCAGTATTAAACCTTCTAATTTAGGTATATGTTAATATGTTGACATAGTATTTTACTTAGAAATATAAACAGATTAAGGTAGGTAACGGATAACAAATTGAGTACTAAAATTATTTTATCTGATTTACTCATTAGACAATTTGTTTAGGAAGATAGCTGATTTTAGTTAAACATTATGTGTAATAATATTTGGTATAGTGTAGGCTCTCAGGAACAATTAAAAAAGTTTGCTAATTTTGATTTATATGGATTTTAGTAGGTGAAGATTTTAGTACTCGGAAAAACCTCATAAGTAAAAATATTTATTTAGTTATAGGAGCGGCTTCTAATACATTGTTTATTATATAAAATAACTTATTAACGCAATAAATAGTTCTGAAAATCAAAATGTTGAAGGAAAATAATATTTTTTGTTAAATTACCTGAAAAACTAAAAGAAAGCCGAATGCGTTGGTATGGCCACATCAACAGACGAAGTGACGAGCACTCAGTCAAAAAGGCCCTAAATATCCCTGACCGCCCAAGAGGAAGAGGAAGACCACCCGCCACCTGGTGGTCAAATATGCAGAAAGAGACCCAGCGAGAAAATCTGTGCACATCGACAACCCAGAACAGAGTTCTCTGGCGCAGACTAACAAGGAGACCCGACCCCAGCTAAACTGGGAAGAGGGGTGGACAAAGAAAGAAGAAGAAATTACCTGACAACCCAAACTTACAAGTTCGAAGTGAGATCGAAGTTTTGAAGACAAAATTAAATAATTTCAAGTATCAGTATGTACCGATCAAAATGGATGACAGCTGCTAGAATAAAACAAAACTTTTTGTTTTTTTATTTGTAATTTTTTTTTTCTTATTTCGTTCTTTTATTGATCTAAGAAATAAATTTATATATTAGCACGTAAACATGCTCAATAATATTAATAAACACATACAAATGAACATATAGAAACCATCGAACATGATCTAAGATCAGGAGTTTATTTAAGGGCACGAAATAAGGTCCCCTGCCCCAGTGTGCGGCGTGAAGCAGCACTGTGCAGTGTTTCGCTGTGTGAGTGAGGGTACCGGGCACTGCAAATTAAACAAGTACCGTGCACAACATGCATTTATATCAAAACCCTCGCCACCCGTCTGCCAAGCGTGGTGAGTATGGCAATTAACCCCTCATGTGATTGAGGGAGGCCCGTGCCCCAGCAGTGGGGACTTAAATGGCTGACGATGATACAAAACTTAAAAGCCAGGTATACAGAGATACAATGTACAATGAGACTGAATGATAAACATAAAAAACGTATACAATTAGTATTAGTAACCCAACAGTTGTTCTAGTAAACCAATGGGATCACCTACTTACGGGAATCCAAAAACGAAAAAAAATTGGTTTAATTTTGAACATCAAGGTAATTTTAATTGTGATCTTTTATGCGATGGTTGCGCGTCAGATAAGAACGCACCTTCTATACGGGGGTTGTTGTTTCAAGCATGTACCTCTGGATTTTTCAAATCTATGTGCATATTTCTACCGTTAGCTCTGTGAGCGACTCGCGACTCATACTGGACTCGCTTCAATGCAGGCTAAGAAATACGCCATTGATGTTGAATACTTATCGCGACCGTAGGTGAACCACGCTTCGTTACGAATGTGAAGCAATGCTTGCGCTGTGTTTTGCCGAGTAAGTGAGGATACTAGAGACCCAATCGGCAATCGGGGGGCACTGTTGTTGCGGGTGTCCATGGGCGGCGGCAATCGGTTCTTCTTCTTTGAGTAGCCTCTTTCGTTCTGAAGGTTGGCCGTCAGCTTTCCAAAATCCTCTCTGTTCATTGCGAGATGAAACAGCCGTTCCAGATCTGATGCCAGTTTTCATCACTTAATAACGCAGCCAGGACATTTTCTTCTTCCAACCCCTCTATTTTACCTAATAATGGTGGTTGAAGCAACTTGTACCCGCTCTGCCTAAATAGGTACGTAATAGGTATTTGATTTTCCGCTTTTTGATGGCATTCAATAAAAGTACGGGTCAGGCGGACACGTTGGTGTACCGTTTCGTTTGTCATTATGTGTTCAGCGAAGAAATCGGTTACCGTCAGATACTTACTCCGTCTGCTCGTCTACCAGCTTTGCTGCGCACCCCGCGGCCTGGCAATGATTCTGCTCACGAAGGCTTATAGGTCATGTTTAGCACATCAGCGCTGCCCTTGCTAGCTGCGTGTGTTGCCGCGACGCACTTAGAAGTCGTTTCGTGTGGGACGCTTCGCCAGGAGTGCCAAAAGGAAGACCACAGACAAGGAGCAGACGGCACTTAAACGTAGAATATTCGGAGATGCTTGTTCCCAATGGCAGGAGCGCTGGTCGACCAGCGACAAAGGAAGAGAGTTGTCGCAGTTTTTTCCCAGACGTAGAAATGAGATTATCGGCCGGTTGGGTGGAACCAGACTACGCTGTGTCACAAATATTTACAGGACATGGAGTTTTAACAGCAGACTGCACGCGATGACTCTCTGTGAGTCACCTGTATGTCCCTGTGGAGAAGCTGATGAAACTCGGGACCATGTGCTGTGGGAATGTCAGCTGTATGAAGAAGAGCGGCAACAGATGCTGAATGACTGGAACAGAAACGAGATAGGACCAGTATACCATCAAGAGATGGTCAACTCTGCAGAAGGTTTCGACGGTTGCGTGCGTTTGCACACAAAAGGCTTAATATTAGGAAGGAGATTGATTGATGTGGAACTGCCCGAGCGCGAGTCGCTTGTGTTGTGGTGTTTCACGCCCCATTTGGGGAGAAGTGACATTGAGATGGGACACAGACACAGATTTTGTAGGGAGTGAAGAATCGCACCGGGGAAAGAGCCCTTAGCAAGTACCTGGTGAGCGTCTCCCAAGATTCGGTCCGTATGCCGAGACGGTAGGAAGGACCATGGGCTGGTGGAGGGACTGCTCGTCTACCACCTTTCACATCAACAAGAAAATTGTCTCTGCTGAAATTATTATGCCGTATCGCCGTGGTCGTATGCCACATTGATTATATTTTATGGCTAGTCAACCCCCCCACCCCCTGATGGTGATGGTGGTGACCATGGGCGACGCTAATTGCTTACCATCAGATGATCCGATTGATAGTCCACCACCTATCACTTAAAAAAATACCAGACTTATGAATCCTTGATCAGCGGACTCTGAACTTTGAGAAACAAGATGCTATTTTTCTTCCAAAGCATCCAACTAATTTTCTGTCAATACCTCATCATAGCTTGGCGTGTAAAATGAATCGATGAGCTGAGTACACATGTACCGCTGCGTCATGCTGGACTCGCTAGTGCACACCTGGCCTTAATCGCTTCAATACGGGCTAAGAAATACGCGATTGACGCCCAAGCGCGGATCCAGCATTCAAAAAAGGTTGTGGTCACAGCATTCAAAGTGACATTATTGAATCCAATCATGGTGAAGTTGGACCTCACGGCTACGTTACGCCATCTAGCGGTTTAAAAAATTTTAAGCACCCTCATTAAGTAGCGCCACAGACGCCTCGCTACGCGGCTCGAAGTTTTGGCGGCACGGCAATAAGTTGTCAAAAATGTATGTCATAATTTTCATGTCAGCATATCGTCTATGGCTCTTTGCTGCGTTCCGAATCACGCACGTTTCATGATTCATTGTGTTTTTTAAATTTTATTAAGGCTTATCGTTCATTATCATCAGCCTTTCGATCTCAATAGACCGTAAAAAGGTGACGTCACAAGTCTTTTAAGGTTGTGGGCATGCCCATCGTGCCCACAACGGTGGATCCGCCCTTGTTGACGCCCACGCATTGCAAGCTTTATTGCAAGGCGATTAGAAGCTGAAATAGTAAATTATGAAAGAACAAAGGCAAGAGAGGACCCCATTCTTGAGATCGTTTCCTCACTGCTGTCACTTCAAATTTGAATTAAAGAATTCGTTTTTAAAGTTGGTACTACGTACCTAATATCAACATGACAATCCTAATTATTGTTACCAGTCAAATTTTATTTCCCTCCCTACAAAGATGGGAAAATGTACTGTTTTATTAGTACTTTCATACCCATAACAATGCTTTCAAGTATCTATTAATTGTGACTTATGATAATAGTTAGCAAGTTATGTTCTGTTATTTATGACGGCTTGTCCATATAATAGATAATACTAAATAAAAAATACCTACTTTTTATTTAGAGTTCTAATGGTTAATTGGTTGAATTATTTATACATCGTACTGACAAAAACACATCTAATGTTGTACAGCCACCTGCCACACGTCAAAGTAACTACCTAAACAAAACTGTCAAATTTCTTCAATCGATTCTCACCTTAATGTCAAACACGTTCGGTTCAATATCAATTAGCAAATTTTGACAGTCAGTAGTAACCTAATGTGTGGCTGTCTGTACCTACATAAATGTAAATAGCAACTGTTTAAATTAATCAGTCAGAGCAATGAAACAAAGTTGAAACGGGGAAAATGTTTTTTTTTTCATTACCGGGCAACACATTATAATAAATCGTTTGTATTTTTACATAGACGTGTACCTTATTTTACAATGCTATCTAGGCATACTATGAAATATTGAAAGCTTTCTCGGGAAAAGGGATGCTATTACACTTCTTATGTTTTCTGATTTGTTGTGAGAAAATTTTACCGCACAAATCGTCATAGTTATTGATTCTTCGGGAGATGCGTTCGACAGGCATTGACGACTAGGGAGCGGTGTGGGCGTTTGGCTCCACAATATGGCTCTCTGCCTACATATCTTCTTTAACTGGCTATTTATATCTACCGCAGAGCCGAAAACCTCTGGTGTGTTGTGTAATGAAGACCGCGTCTTAGTAAACGTAATGTAGAACCCTCCGGGTTAGATTCAGTGACGATTTAAGGAGGATGGCTGGCAGGACCGGACGCCGAAGCATGATTCTCCCACGCTTAAAACCTTAGTCAGTTTACCGACTAGTCGGTACATCTCTAGTAAAGACGCCCCTGACACACAGTCGCGGATGTAGTGGCCCCACCGCCAGCCATTGTGTCCAGAGTAATTAAGCCAAATCTCTCTCATTGTGCCGCGGCCACGGCTCGCCCTTCGTGTCATCGATGCACAACAAACACGGCTTTGTATAAACACAATACCTACTATCAGAGGGTCACCAGACGTATTTCACGGGATTTCCCGTATTTTGTGCTTCTATTAGATATTGTAGTGGATAAAGCTTGCGTAAGGGTGCAATAACATTCCATACCTAAGGATGAGTTAATATTTTTTATGCGATAGGTGGCAGACGAGCAGACGGATCACCTGTAGGCAATCGCCGCCGCACATGGATACCATTTTTTTTCTTTTTCTTTTTGTCGCAGTGAAAATGCCGCCAGCTCGCAGTGCAATGGGCTGACGTCACCGGCTTTCAGCGGCGCCTTATCCACCGTCCGTTGGGAGACGGACGGGTAGCATCACCAGTAGAGACACAAGTGTGCTGCCAACCTTTCCCGCTTTCAACTCGATTGGGCCTCCGGAACCCTCATTCAGTTACAAAGTACAGTGAAAGCGCCGCTTCACGACAGTTTTTTTGTGAGGCCGTGGTATCGTTTCACTCAATCCGTACCGGATGCCGAAGCATGGCTCTCCTACGTTAGTCTTTGTATGAACACAATACTTTTCCCGAATTTTGCACTTAAGTTAATAATAACGAATTATACGCGTGACGAAACTCGCCTACAAACTCCATACTATATAGAGTCACCAGGCGTTTTGTATGTGATAGGCAGGCGAGGATACGGATTACCTGATGATAAGCAACCCGCAACACCAGTTATGTCACAAGTGCGCAGCCACCCTTTAAACACCCCTTCCACCCGTATTATGTATGTTTATAAAAATTTAGAAAACTTCCCTCAAAAATCCGACACCCATAACCTAAATACTAGAAATAAACACAAGCTTGCTGTTCCACATCTCTGACTTCATAAGATTGGTAATTCATTTATAGGAATGAGTACATATTAAAATATTTAATAAGTTACCACAAAAAGCTTGTTGATTTACCAATGCCTAAATTTAAAACACATGTTAAAAATTATTTAATGGCAAAAGCCTATTTATTATACAGTTAATGATTACTTAAATGACAAGAATTTGTGGAAATGATAAACTGTTCGCCTACACCCATGATACTGTACTTACAAAAATTTTGGCGATTAAAAAGAGTAATTGGCGAGTTTCTCGCCGGATTTTCTCGTCAGAATCAACTTTCCGATTCCGGTGGTAGAATCACATTATATTTATTCATTTCTTAGTATATTTTTGTATCGACATATATGTTTAATTACATGTATAATATACATTGATATAATTTCTATTTTTCATGTACAACGATTTGTAAGAGCTATATATAAGCCTATGCAAATAAAGTACTTTTGAATTTTGTTTTTTTTTTTTTAATTCGATTGGACCTCCAGTACGCTTACTCTCTAGTGCAAGCACTGTTCACTCCGGTTTTCTGTGAGGCATAGACTGAGCTAATAATTCTCGGAGGCCGTGGTATCATTCCGGTCGTTCCGGACCGAAGCAGCACTGTGCTGTGTTTCCGGGGGGAAAGGGGGTTAAAGGTTGGCAGCTTACTTGTGACTACGTTGGCGTCGCAGATGTCCATGGGCGGCGGCAATCGCTTACCATCAGGTGATCCGACTGCTCGTATGCCACCAATTATAAAAAAAAATATCTACATCAAACTTATTCTATCTGATGACAGAATAATGATGTTAGCGACCGATAATGTGTACCCAACAATATATTTGTAACAAAGATTGGGGAATACAACTAGAGAGCTCATCCCATTAGCGGATCCCTAATTCATCCTCGCAATATTTCTGTGTTATATATAACAACCATTGAATTTTCTAGGGTTGTCACACTCTGTAGAAGAAACCACCTACAATGACCATCCATCAGCATTCTTCCCGTGGGAGAGCGACCATTTCCGGACGGCTACGACTTAGGGACCTTCCAGAGAAGAGCGTACTCTTTCTTAAAAAGGCCGGCAACACATTAGCTATCTCTCTGATTTCGCGGATGTTCATGGGCGGCAATGATTACTTTCCATCAGGTGACTCGCTTGCTCGTTTGTCCGCCTCTAGCATAAAAAAAAGTGTCCTCACTGTACCGGAGGCCTAATCCGGGGGAAAAGGGGGTTTTAAGGTGGGTAGCGCACTTGTGACTCCACAGGTGTCGCGAGTGTCCATGGGCGGCGGCAATCGCTTACCATCAGGTGATCTGTCTGCTCGTCTTCCACCTATCAGATAAAAAAGGTATCAACAATTTTTTGAGACAAACTTATGTAATAATTTCTTCCTGTAAGCAAAATTAATCTTAATAATTGCTAAAAGTGGTCACTTTTAGCAATTATGGAGTCTACTCCATAATTGCTACAAATACATCTATAAATAATAGACACAGACAGACAAGTAACAATAGTTTGTTACTACATACTACATAGGTGGGTCGCGAAAATACTACATAGGTGGTAAAATACTACATTCTTTATCTCATTTCGTTTCGACCTACTCGGATAAAGAGTGTGTTTGGCAACCCTTGTAGGTATAACTCTTGCCTCTCTGTCACTCGTCACATTACAGTAAGAGAAAGATCGATCAAACAGTATATAAACATGATTTCTTCTTGCCCTAAGATTTTATTCAGTTATCCTCCTCGCCGTATTTATCTATTGGAAACTAATCAGGTTACTTCTGATGTTTATTTACTGCCTACAGGGTGATTGGTGCTTAAACAACAACATATTACATAGTATGAGTCAATCAATATCGAAAACAGGGTTAACTCGGAGACGTGCGCAAATTTTTAGTATGTGTAGGTAATTAATAAAAGGCCCCAATTTTTTCGTTTTACCACGATTCATATCAAAATCTCAAAATTGGTAGGTACAGACACAGTACATATCAGGCTACCACGATCTCTCAAAAATCCTCAATTGATATAGAACTGTGTTTGACATTAAGGTGAGAATAGACTGATAAAATGGAATATAATTTGTGTAGGTTATATTGTATTATAGTAAGGTAACATTCGTACTGTATGATAACGTGTTTATTTATTATATATTAATATGTATTTATAGTATAAATTTACTTAATCAATGTTCAAAATCAAAAGGATCGCACCACCCTCCCCTCTTCTATCTAATGTCCTTTACCTGAAGGTTGTCTGGTAGAGATCGCTCCCAGCGATAAGACCGCCTAAATTGTACATTGTATCTCTGTATACCTAGCTTTTAAGTTTTTTATGTTGTGCAATAAAAACTATCTATCTATATAAAATTTTGTATACTGTGATGTGTGGCTGTACGTACAGTCAAAGAACAAAAATGTACGTCAGTTTTCAAATTGATTCGTTTGATGTGCTATGAGCACTTATTACCTTTCGTAACTTTTGAGTAATAACTGTTGCACAAAAAAGTTAAGCATACTTAACTTTAAGATCAGATATTTCTGATCTGCTTGTAGCAACATTGATTCCTTTTGATGTAACGAAAATTTAAAGAAGGTTGGCAGATCTTTTTAGAACGTTATGTTGGTATAACTGATTCTTTCCGAGCAAGCGAAAATTTTCCTTTAGGTGACGCATAGGGCACACTAGCGACGCCAATCGATTTTTATTTTTAGCAACTAAACTGGATCAATTTTAAACAATTTCGGGGTTAAAATCGATTGGCGTCGCTAGTGTGCCCTACCCGTCACCTTAACATCATCGATCATCAAGTAGGTAACATGAGTTACAGTGATATTATTTATTATATTTTCTTTCTGTAATTTCTCTGCACGTAACTAGGGAATGGGATCGTTTTCATGTGATATTTCTAAATAGCATGTGGATACTAGGATATTAGCTGTTCCTCAATAAAACAAGGTTAAATATACGAGGTACTTGCATTTGATTGGTTATTCTAAGTAATGTTTTGATTCTAAAGTCCGGATGTTGTGGGCTATATACTTCCCTAGGGTATTTTATTAAATAAATACACACTAATTATTCAGCCAGCCAAAGACAAATTCCTTGTGTTATATGAATAAAAAGTTACAGTATTTTAGCCAATTTTTTTTATCAGTATTGATGGTTTGTGAAGTGCATGTGACAGCATTTTTAAAATTTGCTTTTAGTGCTCGGGTTATGACTATTTAAATTATTATTACTATTTAACTGATAAGGATTCTTGGTCATGTTGATCGATTAATCTTTTTGAGTTGATATTCATAGAGAAAAAATATACAATTATAAAAGTTAACAGACAACTTTTATAATTGTATATTTTTTTCTCTTCTCAATTGAAACTCTGTAACATCTATCTAATTCGGTGGGCTATGTCGGGGTCTCTGTCGCATTACATCATTTAGTGAAGTGGCAGTGGGCTGGTCATATTAGCCGCAGAACTGACAGCCGTTGGAGCCGTAAAGTCCTTGAGTGGAGACCGCGACTCGGTAAGCGTAGTGTAGGACGCCCTGTGACAAGATGGGATGATGACATTCGAAGGCTGGCTGGTGTGGGCTGGATGAGAGTGGCCGAAAATTGGAAGCAGTGGGGAGCATTAGGGGAGACCTATGTCCAGCAGTGGACGAGTGTGGGTTGCTGATGATGATGATGGACATCTATCTATACTGGTAATAAATAGGTTACGCCTCGGCACTAAACACAGCACAACACTGTGCTGTGTTTAGCTGCGTGAGTGAGGTTACTGGATGCCCAATCCAGGGAAAAGGGGGGTTTAAACGTTGGCAGCGAACTTGTGACTCCACTAGTGTCTGGCGAGTGTCTATGTATCTATGTCAATCGCTTACCATCAGGCTCGTCTGCCACCTATCACCAAAAAATATGTTATGAGTGGCACTCACTCAGCTGGCCTTACTGAAAATCAGCGTCATGACCTTTTTCAGGGTCATGACATAGGCTGAGTGGGGGCCATTTATGTTGGAGGTCACAACACACAATATACTATTTGCACTGCCTGGTTATTAGTACTCATTATTTTGTTTTTCCTTTGTTTTGTTTTGTTTTTCTTTTTGTTTGTTTGTTCTTTTTGTAACTAATGTTGTACTCGTATGTAGTGTTGTGATGTCCAAAATAATAAATTTTTCTTTCTTTCTTTCTTATGAAAATGATCTTTAATGAACGGTAACTGTTACTAATACTAGTTACTAAAATATCACGTTTTACCTACAACCCTACTTCGCCCTGATAATGAATCTGCCTCTTCCAATATCCCGCCACATAATAAGGGTGCTTCAGAAAATCAATTAGCACAAGAAATATCACTTGCAAGGGTGTTTGGTCTGGGGGCTGTCACTTGCCACGCGCTCTTATAATGGGATTAACTTCAGCAATCTTACCTTCGCTTTATGCTGTAAAAATAATCTTTACCTATAGGAAAAGATAATAGAAAGTAGTGTTAGTTAAGTACACTGAAATGAAATGAAATGAAATGAAAATTGTTTATCAATTTAGGTCCATACAGAACACTTATGAATGTCAACATGTTTACCTCTGGTTCGGAATGTAGTTTTCTGCCAAGAAGACACTAGCAAGAAACTCAGCAGTTACTCTTTAAAAAAAAATGTTTTACAAAATGTCACCATTAACTTAAAAATATAGTAGGTACAATTTTTGTGTTACTAATATGTCCCTAAATTATTGTCATTCAAAAAATCGTCTATTTTATAATAGCCTTTCTTCATTAAACAGTTTTTTATATACAATTTAAACTTATGTATTTATAACTCAAGAATGGCTGGACCGATTTGGCTGAAAATTGGTAGACAGTTAGGATCCGAAAAAAAGGGCAGATTCCTATGGGATAAACAAAAACGAATGCTACGCCGTAGGCGAAAGCTAATTTTAAATAAATTGAAATTTGGCGACACGGTCATTTATTAAATAACCATGCACAAAATATGTTGGGTCCGTTTTTGTACGCCAAAATTGATTCACGCCAAAAGCGGCAACTTTTGGCGGTAATCCAAAATTCGAGTGCGAAAGCAGATCAAACAGTTTAAAGTATTAAATAAATAGTAAAGATGTTTGCCGAGAGATTGTAACCCCCGAAATTGTTTAAAATAGTTTATTCAATTTAGGTCCATAC
>CM032480.1:24538198-24556690 GCA_019059595.1 Marasmia exigua | reverse complement strand
ATATTTATGATAATGTAAATGATTTTAAAATGTTAAATCACAGCAATAGTTACAAATGTATAGTTCTCCCTTGTTCCGTGGTGGTGGGAGCCTAATGACTTGTACAACAGGTATCCATATACCTATCATAGGCTCACACAATAGTCTCACACAAACTGCAATTAAGTTGACCAATGTACGTACACAATACTAATATTGTAAAATTGTTTTTTGTGATGAGAAAATAAACGTATTTATTATTTTCTTAAAACTGACCACTACTGGGACACTGTCAACATTACGAAAGCCTCGTTCGTACATAGTATCCTGATGTGTGGGCTGACTGTACATTGTCCACGAATAAAGTTGCGCTCATCAAGCCGCTGGTCTATTGACACCCGCTCTCCTACAAGCAAAGTTAGAAGCCAGAGTTACCCACTAGCTTTGAAACTTCGTCATACATCCGCCGTACAATGTCAAGATCTGTTTGCTGAACCTTGGTGAGCTTCCAGTGTAAACAGCAGAACAGTAGATAGTGCATTTAGTTGTGACCTAGTTAAATTTCGTTGTAATGATGGTTTTTGAGAATCGACATTGTTTTATATGAATTATCTTAGTATGGCTTTGGTTTGTCTGATGAATCACCAAAATACATTGTTTTGCTAATATCAGTACTTTTTATTAGCATCCCATTGCCAGCACTGTGTTACAGTTATGTACAGTCCAATCGCCACATAGGCCGAATGACTTGTGTGGTGATTGGACTGTATATCATCTGCTGGTGAGGGCTAATGTTATCGGCAAATCAATGGTGTATTTTATAACATTTTTCAGAGGTTTTCGGATACATCAGACTTTAACAATAAGCGAAACAGCACAGTGCTGCTTCACGCTGGTTATCTGTGAGGCCGTGGTATCATTCCGGTCGAGCCGGCCCATTCATGAAGAAGCGTGGCTCTCCTATGGTCACACGGTAGGTGTCACAAGAATGATATACTGGATTCTGACGGTAGGAGTAAAACGATCCGCGTGGACTGATGCAATGACTTATCGCGTGTGAAATATCCGCTAAATGGCGTGCTTGAGAACAGAAGTCCAACTTCAACATCATTGGCTATTTATTTGTTAATTGACAATTTGACATATCACGTCTAAAAATACCCAATCACCTTGTAGATGGACCTTAGTCCTATTATAGTACGCCATCTTCAGGATTTTTCGCACGCGATAGTCCCCATTAATTTTTTTTATATTTGTTTCTACTGGTTATTGGTGTAAAAAATTTGGTGTTCATTTGTGCTGTGAAGTGCCGCGAAGTGATCCTTATAATAGGAATCGTTGAAATGTATCATTTTTAACACTGCTATTGTGTGTCGAGTGAGTTGACGTGACAACTTACAAGTAAAAAGTAAAAGTACCTATCAGCCTACTTACTGTCCTACTGCAGGGCTCAGGCCTCCATCATAGAAATCAAGTCATCGCTACTATGATGGGATTAGGCTTAATCACCACGCTGGCCAAATGCGGATTAATAATAATAATTCTCACAACATCTCTTACGTTGACCTGATTCCGTACTAAGTAGCTTAAGCACTTGCGTTACAGATATCAGACAACAGAGGAACACAAATATATACTTAAATACATATATTACACACAATCGGTATTGGTGATCGTAAACCCGAGCTATGTTCGAAAAATTCGAAACATACCTTTGCTCGACCCGGGAATTGAACCCAGGATCCCGATATCATGGCCCGGTACTTAAACCATTAGACCAACGGGGCGTTGGTCTGCGACGACACCAATCAATTTAAATTGTTAGCTACTAAACTGGATCTACTTTAAACAATTTCAGAGCGCAAGTCTGTAAGCAAACAATTATACTATTTATTTAATAATTGTGCACTACTTTTTGATCTGTTTTTACACTTGAAATTTTAATTAACGCTAAGATGCCGTTTTTGGCGGTAATTTAAATTTCGAGTACAAAAGCAGACCTAAAAGTTAAGTTTAAGTATTAAATAAAATAGTATAAGTGTTTTCCGAGAGGCTGCAGCTTCGAAATTGTAAAAAAAGATATCCGGTTTAGTTGTTAACAATTTAAATCAATTGGCGTCGCTAGTGTGCCCTACCCGTCGCCTAAACAAGCGCCATGGTCACAGTGCAACTTAAAGTTTCTATTCTTCAAAGTTGCGTGTATTTTTTTTTCCTATGTATTTTTCCTAAGGTTGCGTGTATGTTGTTATTGGCAATATCTACCCTCCTTCTATGCTTTGTATTATACATCTTTCCCAGATGTATAATACAAAGCATAGAAGGAGGGCACTTTTTGAAGCCAATGAAGCTAGGGATCTCAGTCCCAAACAACTAATACACTTTCTGAAAAGTGTAGGATTTGGGACTGATATGTAGCACAGTGGCGATCACAATAGATCAACAGGTCGCAGTGATACTGGTCTGAATAAGACCGCGTATCCGGCCGCTTAGATAAAAAAAAAAACGCCCGCCGGACTCGTGTCCACACCAAGTTTGTCACACTGGTGTGACTACGTGTAATTTCAATTGCTCGTGGTCACACCGCTTCGCGCTTTGCCGAAAATGATTTATTGCGAAGAAGTTATAATAATGTTGTTCTTGTTATAATAATACTGTTCCATGTCAACGTGGTCTGTCAGCTTCATCCCAAAAAGACATCGCATAAGGCCTAATCTCAGGCATAATCCTCGATCCTCAAATGCTTTCTGAAGATTACCCCACGCTTCATACGCGGTCTTCGCATTACGGACGTGCGGATATAGAGACGGACTGACGGAAAGACAGATCTTCGCCAGCGCCTTCATGTCCTTTTTGTCTTCGGGCTTTCCCTCAGTCAAAACACATTCAAACAGGTCTTCGTGGATTAGAATCATCTTCATTGCGAATTTCCATGAATGATAATCCATCATACCTTTTAGTTTCTCGACGGGAAACTGACTTCCGTTGGTAGCCATCTTTTTTCAATTTGAGAAAATCTATCAAAAAAAACTTTTCTACAAAAAACGCTATACAAAAAATCTGGGCCCATAACCAGTTGGCAGAGTGGCGGCAGCAGCAGATTTGTGTATTAATAAATAAGCGTTTATGTTTTAGTTTTGTATTTCAGTTCTTCGATGGCCATTAGCCCACGTCACAACGACAGCCTAACAGGAGAACAGTCCATAGACTAAAGCATAGAGCAGCATGTTTCGTTTACACTTCCAACAGTTTGTACTTTCGTCACTGTTCCAACCACAGATTCCAATCCCCCTTAGGCTCCTCCGCTTTCTAAACAGAACAATATTACAACATCATCAAATATTTATTGAATAATAATCCTAGAGTAAGTAACACACGGGTAATCTCTGGGGATTTTGTAATATAAAGACGAGCGCTTTGCCGAAACTGCGGTAATATTCGAGTAATAATTTAGTATGGAAATACATTGGCGAATCATTCTTGATACGGGAACGACGAGAGAAGGGTAAGGCACATTAGCGCCGTCAATTAATTGGTATTTTTAGTTTCTAATCTAAATTCCATGTTTGCGGACCATCAGAAACTTGGTAAGAATGTATATGTACTATTTATTTAATTAATCGTTCAGAAACGTTTAACATCAATTAAATGTTTCGAGTAGGTGCAAAAACCGACCAAAAAGTAGTGCACAATCGTGAGGAAAACTGCACGTTTCGGAAAAAGTTTCTGAAACGTGTAACCATGATTGAGTTGGTCTGGTTCCTCTGTTAAAGGGTTGCGAAGGTCAGACGGCAGTCGCCTTATTGTAATTACCAGACCCCCCCAATCCTGCATCATGGTCTAAGCGTACCCTGGGCTCCAAAGCGACAGCTTTGGACGAAACCGGGAATAACTCGCTAAGATTAAATAGAAGACTATTCAAAATAGATAAATCTTAGGTTTGACTGGAAAATTCAGATTTGCCATAGTTTGTACCTTTACAGTTACATATACATGCCTATTTAAGTCAAGAAAAATTACCTTTATATTGATAGTAATAAAAATCCTTGGAATAAAACTTGGTAAAATGATAAACCTTATGTTAATTGAAATACAGGTCGAATGACATCTGTCATTCTAATTAAGCTATATTTTACGGAGTAAAGTCACGATTTCTTTAGGGTACAAAAATAACAGTCGTAGGATACAGTAGCCTATTTAAGATATAGGCTACTATAAGTGTATATTATATATTCGCCGTGTGGTCCCCGGCAGAGTAGAATAGGCCACTCTCACTCTAACCGAGGTGTCGTAAAAGGCGACTAAGGTAAAGCTGCTGGTTCATCAGCACCCAGAGAAGGAAAATTCTGCATATCAAAAGCCTCGCAAACCCGTCTGCCAAGCGTGGTGAGTATGGCAATTTCCCCCTCATGTGATTGAGGGAGGCCCGTGCCCCAGCAGTGGGGACTTAAATGGGCTGACGATGATACATGCCTAAGTAAATATACAGAAAGATTAAAATTGGTTTTAATTTCGCATTAAGTATTATATTTAAACTTACTTAAGATCCGTTTTTTCTCGTCTACTGTTTCCCCTTGTCTCTCTTTTAAAATTAAATTGTTTTTAGTTTTGTACCACGTAATTATGCGTTCTGAATGATTGCTTTTTCCCCCAAATCAGTAGCTATTTTTGAGTTTTTAAAATACTTATTTTGAAAATTAGTATACGTATATTATTTAAAAATAACACTTTTTTTTTGTAATGGCTGCTATTGCGTTTGCTTATGCCAAACACATTTTTTTTAACTCTGCCAATGTCGAGTGATTAACGAGACACGTTTTAAAAGAAAAATTGACCGGTATGGATGAGATTAAATTCTACAGGATATTATTTTAATTTGAGTTCTTACACCACCTAAAACAAAAAGATACAACAAAACGTATAAACTAACACATAGACGGCACAAAATGTTAAGTGGGAGTTTCTTAAATAACACAATATCTCTGATCGTATAATGACAAGACAAAATAATGACACTGACAGTAAGTAACTTAAAGTCGCCTATACTTTCCTTATTAAACATATTATTATAGCACCGACATCACAATACGTTGAAACTCAGGACTGCGTCACTTCCGGCTTATTAATTATTAATTAAAAAAACGTATTTTAATAAAACACACATTTAATGATAATTAAAAAATATGGGTCTTCTTTTTTTCTTTCTTTATTCGAAAACCGTATAAAAATGCTTATTCTTTTTTATCGTATTGTCCATTCATGGCCTCACGTCAGTATTTACGTCATAGCGTATGCCAAAGCCGGAAGTCATGCACGCTATTCCCTATTCAAAGCATGCACGCAATTTTTACCACAGTATAAAAATAAAAGCCCTTAAGGTGACGGGTAGGGCACACTAGCGACGCCAATCGATTTTAATTGTTGGCTACTAAACCGGATCTATTTTAAACAGTTCCGGGGTTACAATCTCTCGGCAAACACCTATACTATTTATTTAATACTTATAGTTAACTGTTTGGTCTACTTTTGCACTAGAATTTCGGCCGCTTTTGGCGTGAATCAATTTTTCGCGTACAAAAACGGACACAACATTTGTGCATGGCTATTTAATAAATAGTATAAGTGCTTGCCGAGAGATTGCAACATTGCAAAATTGTTTAAAATAGATCCGGTTTAGTAGCTAAAAAATAAAATCGATTGGCGTCGCTAGTGTGCCCTGCCCGTCACCTTAAAACAGGAAATTGTCACACACATACGTGGTAAAATTGTTATGGAAAAAAATTCAATGCATAGAATTACAGTTCTCAAAGAAAGGGAAAGAAATCAAATTCATTAAAATAAGGGTTTCTTCCGTTTTATTTGGGTGGAAGCATTTTGACTTCAGGTATGTAGTTACAATGAACCCGTCCCATAACGAGCGAGAAAGTATCTGTCACATCCAAACAAAGGTGATGATACACAGAGCGTACAAAGGAAGGGATACTCCGATGACAAACAAGTTAATATAATCTACACTAATATTATAAAGAGGAAATATTTGTATTTTTGTATGTTTGTAATGAATAAACTCAAAAACTACTGGACCGATTGCAATTATTTTCACACCATTAGAAAGCTGCGTTATTCAGAAGTAACACAGGCTGTATTTTATCCCGATACGGGAAGCAGTTCCCTCGGGACGCGGGTGAAACCGCGTGAAACAGCTAGTCTTTTATATTTCAGGCATTTGGTATCACCACAGCATAATAATTATCACACCTAAAATAATTAGGACATGGTATTTAAATTAAATTACTTTTCATACATAACGTAAGTATAACATTGTTTGTTGTACATTATTGTTTATGGAACACATACACGTAAACATGAGTTTATAATGAAACATTTTAGACAGCTTCTAACTTCTCACAAAGTCAATTGAATATTTCATCGCTTTAAAATAACTTCGAACATACCGCGTAATAGTGATGCTACTCGAGTCGAGTCATGAAGTGACTCCACTAAAATATGTACTAATGTCGACTGAAAAATAAATATACGACTCGGGTGGAGCATTAAAATAGTGGATTATTTCGACGGCATTGACTAAACAATTTTAATAACCTTTCATTATCATCATCAGCAGCCCACACTCGTTCACTGCTGGACATAGGTTTCCCCTAATGCACGCCACTGCTCCCAATTTTTGGCCACTCTCATCCAGCCCACACCAGCCGGCCTTCAAATGTCATCATCCCATCTTGTCGCAGGGCGTCCATATAGAATCGTCTCTTCTGTCTATCTGTCCGTCCGTATGTCACAGCCACTTTTTTCCGATGCTATAACAACTATAATATTGAAACTTAGTAAATAGATGTATTTAATTAACTGAATTACGATTTTTACTCAAAAATAGAAAAAAAAATTAGGGGGTCCCCATACTTAGAACTGAAACCCTAAAGTTTTTTTCATCAAACCCATACGTGTGGGGTATGGGGGGTGGGGTAAAATGATTTTGAGGTTTAAAATTATTTTTTGTCTCGATCTCAAAATGGTAAAATGTGTGCACCATATGTGAAATTCCCTCAATTGATATTGAAGCATTATAATTCTATGTATTGAGCCAACCATTATTGACATTACGAGGAGAATCTATTGCAGAAATTTGACAGATTGTATACTGTGATGTTTGGCTGACTATACGCTCGCATACTGTGCAAAATCTCAACTCGTGTAAAATGACTCAAATAACTCAAGTGACCAAGTTTTACTGCAGTCGCCTCATTACCGTGGAGCAGGTAAAATTTCCACAGACTGACATAATAATTCGTAATTTGACGGAGCATTATTGCTACAAGTTGGTTTAATCTAACTTTGTATCATTTGTAACAAAATTACTTACTAAACCTGCGGTTCTGATTTCGTTAGGTGCAAATTGAAAGGGAGTTATAAAACCATGAACTCTCATAAGAATAAGTGTGGTAAAATAAAGGAAAGTATTTCATGATCTAATTCCACCGGCCCCCTTTCATAATCGGGACACAAGACGGAGAAGGGGTTACCACCCTTATGTGGTAGAAATACCGGCAACACGTTCAAAACGGTTCAAATGTACATTCATGTTGCGTACAGCTAAGGAATGGAACTCTCTGCCGGAAGATGTGTTCCCAGAACGCTATGATCTAAACTTATTCAAGAAAAGAGTGAATAGGCTGTTACTAGACAGGCATGATCCATCCTCGGCCACATCATCACTTACCATCAGGTGAGATTGTGGCCAAATGTAATGTAAATGAAATGAAAAAAATAAAAGGCTATTCTAATAAAAAAAAATGTGCAAACTTACCTGCATGCCCTTTTTGATTTACTTTTTTTTTAGCTAAAGGCTTCTTCATCATTTCAAAAAAGCGTAACGATGCAATTTAATCATTTTAATATTAACACTTCAACAGTAAGCCCAATGTTTTTTCCATCCTGTAAATATGGTACGATGGTACGTTGCGTTTTTGCATTCCTCTATTGCCCATGGTCCACCCGTTATTTCCACCTAGGTGGACATACTAGGTGGTGGTAACTTTAGGCATTTCATGGCAAAAATACTGAATTCTCACACTAAAAACCACTAGATACAAATTTAAAACCTTTGAATTGCATAAGCCGATACTCAAGTCAATTAGATGTTCAACCATGGACTACTTACCCAAACTTTACTATGACGAGGCTGTAATGAAAAACGCGATAGAACAATTTACTTAGCAGCAAAATATATTGAATCTGTCTGCCAGCAGTTAGCTACAAATTTAGATTTTGCTGTTATGGGCATAAATATTTTAGGTTTTAAAATATACCTATTACCAGGACTAGGCTCTGATAAATATGTACTACAAAATCCAAAATACAGGGTGTATCTGTGAACATTTACATGCCTTTAACAACGTGTTCTACTAACCACTATGAATAAAATGTGTTCTATCACTTATGAAAATTCGCATGAAAAAAAAATCAACTTTTTATACAAAGTCGGTCACGTGACTTGGTTATTTTATATAGGCAGTCGAAAATTTTTCGATGAAATTCGAAAAGTTGTTGATCAAATGTTGTTCACAATAGTTGGTAGAACACGTAAAAGGATGTAAATGTTCACAGATATACCTTGTAAATACATATAATATTGACCAAAAACTTTGAAATATAGAAAAATTTTAAAAATAATAAAAGATAAATATAAATAAATAAATAAATATTTCACAACATCACATACATTGATCTGACTCCGAGTTAAAAGATAAAAGATACATACCTATAGATTTCTTTATTGGCCTTAGAACACAAATTTAAACACGAGTGACATAGGTACACAAATAGGACAAATTCTGTAGCCAAAAAGCATTGTTTATTATGAAAAATCACTTCAGTAACAGCTACATTGCAAAAATTAATGTAAAAAATGTTCAAATGTCATGGGCTTGGATCCCATTTTCATCATCATCATCGTCAGCCCATTTAAATCCCCACTGCTGGGGCACGGACCTCCCTCAATCACATGAGGGGTAATTGCCATACTCACCACGCTTGGCAGACGGGTTGGTGAGGGCTTTGATATAAATGCAGAGTTTTCCTTCTCTGGGTGCTGATGATCATGCCAGCAGCTTTACCTTAGTTGCCTTTTACGACACCTCGGTAAGAGTGAGGGTGGCCTATTCTACTCTGCCGGGCCACACGGCGGATCCCATTTTACGACGTATCTATAAATGTATTATTTTATCATCATCATTTCAGCCAAAAGACGTCCACTCTGGACATAGACCTCCGCCAATGATCTCCACACAGATCGGTCCTGCGCCGCCCGCATCTAATGGATTCCCGCGACCTTCACCAGATCGTCGGTCCACCTTGTGGGGGGCCTGCCACGGCTGCGACTTCCTGTACGTGGCCTCCACTCTATGACCTTTCCTTCCCAACGGCCGTCTGTTCTCCTCGCTATGTGCCCTGCCCATTGTCACTTAAAGCATGCAATCCTTTGGGCTATGTCTGTGACCTTAATTCTCCTGCGGTTCTTCAATGCGTGTGTGTTGCCAGTGATGACATACGGAACCAAAACATGGCCGCTTACAATGTGCCGATTATGGAGGCTCAAAGTCACCCAGAGAGCAACGGAGAGGGCTATGCTCGGAGTCTCCTTGCGTGATCGTATCAGAAATGATGAGAATGTATTATTTACTCAAGAATAATTTGCAAATATGTTGCTATAATTACGTTCCAATTTTTAAACCTATAAATATGTGATAAAAAGGTCCCATTTTTTAAGAACAAGGCTTTAGAATTTGACTTACTTTGACTTAACGGAGAATTTTAGAATTTACTCAGCTTCAAAATATTGCTCACGAAAAGCACTTAGAACAATTTTATTATTCTTATGCACAATTAGACGAAAAAACCGAGCATTATGATGGAATAATGCTCTAATACTTATAGTAATTTGAGAGTGCTTAGCGATTTAGGTTTTATCATTTTTGTTAAGGCGACGGGTATTTTTTTTTTGAGATATATGGTAGACGAGCAGACGGATCACCTGATGATAAGCGATTGCCGCCGCCCATGGACAGCCTCGACAACAGTGGAGTCACAAGTGCGCTGCCAACCTATAAAACCCCCTTTCCCCGGATCGGACCTCCGGTACCCTCTCTTACGCAGCGAAACTCAGCACAGTGCTGCTTTAAACCGGTTTTCTGTAAGGCCGTGGTATCACTCCGGTCGAGTTGGCTCTCCCACAGTCCCTAGTATATGTTGTGGCACACTAGCGACGCCAAATGAATTAAATTTTTAGCAGCTAGACCAAGTCTATAATCTATAAGTAAACAATTTCAGAGCTACAGTCTCTCGGCAAACAATAACATTATTTAAATAATAATCATGTACAAATGTTTGGTCTGTTTTTGTACTCAAAAAATTGATGCACTCCAAAAGTGTCCCCTTTTGGCGGTAATCCAAAATTCGAGTGCAAAAGCAGACCAAATAGTATAGGTGGTATAGTTGTTTGCCGAGAGACTGGAGCTTTGAAATTATTAAAAATAGATCCAGTTTACTAGCGAACAATTAAAATCGCACCGTTGGTCTAGTTGTTGTACTAGGCCGTGATCTCGGGGTCTTGGGTTCGATCCCCGCGTCGAGCAAAGGTATGTTTCGATTTTTTCAAACATACCTCGGGATTTACATCACCAATGCGCATTAGGCAAGCGTGGTGATTAAGCCTAATCCCATCTTAGTAGCGATAACTTAATTTCAATGGTAGAGGCGTTTGCTCTGCAATGGGACAGTATAAAGGTTGATACTGATGTCGTAAAAGGCGACTAAGGTAAAGCTGCTGGCATGATCATCAGCACCCAGAGAAGGAAAACTCTGCATTTATATCAAAACCCTCGCCAACCCGTCTGCCAAGCGTGGTGAGTATGGCAATTACCCCTCATGTGATTGAGGGAGGCCCGTGCCCCAGCAGTGGGGACTTAAATGGGCTGATGATGAAAGGCTGATACTTTACTTTTTTTAAATTAAAATCAAATACCCTTCATCTTAAGGGTTTTTATGTGATAGGTGGCAGACATGCAGATGAATTTTATGGTAAATCAAAACCGCCTATAGACGCCCGTAGCATCAGTGTACAGTGGAGTCACAAATACCTTGCCGACCTTTGTTGAACCAACTGCGCAAATTGATTATTTGCAGTATTTCTGCGTCTGTTCGTGACACACCGTCTGTCATATCTTGTTATTAGCTAAGAGGACAAAAATAAATGGCGGCAAGCTGTCCCAGACAGGTTTATAAGACTCACGCCACGCGATATAATATATCAAACATGTTACACTTTCATTTGGGCATTTATCAAAACCTTTTCTGTTGCCTTAATGTTTGATATGAAACATAACCGTAATACACGCCACACTTAGGCAAGAATGGGCCGGCTCGAACGGAGTGATACCACTGCCTCACAGAAGACCGGCGGGAAGCAGCGCCTGCGCTGTGTTTCGCCGTGTGAGTAAGGTTACCGGAGGCCCAATGGGGGGAAAGGGGAAAAGGTTGGCAGCGCACTTGTGATTCCACTGGTGTTCTATGGGCGGCGGAATTGCTTACCATCAGGTGGTCCGTCTGCTCGTCTGCCACCTCTCATATAAAAAAAAAATAATAAGGTTTTTTTAGGAAAGCGTTTAGTGAAGATAAGGGATAAACGCATCATTAGTATTTTACTGGCCCAATTGTGCATTTAGTAGTGACACTGCCTCCTACGCCAAAGGTCGCGGGTTCAATCCCCACCCTGGCCAAATATTCGTGTGATGAACACTTGTATGTACAGTCGGGGAATCTGGCGCTTGAAACTTGCATAGCATAGAGTAACGTATATAATACTGAGATAGAGGCATCAGTCGACTAGCCAGTGCTAACGCCATCTTGAGGAAAACGACCAATACTCATCGGCTATGTATCAACAGCATCCTGACTATGAAACGGGCATGCTGGACTGCCGCTATATCAATTACTGCTGAACAACGTCTACGGGAGTTGTGCACAAAACTATTTAATTTAATTTTTATAAACGTTTAGCTATTTAACAAAATCCCCAATATCTTCTAGATCTTTGGTTGATTTTCCATACTAATACTTACTTTTTTTTTTAAAAATTGCTAATGTGGGCTTGAGGTCATCGTTTCGGAAACCTTTACTAGCGCAATATAAAAATATTGACACAGACAACGCCGAACCACCGGCTTAATTGTTTTTAAAGCTACATCTGCTTTTTACAAACCATCTAACGAAAACCGCTGAACCTTTTTTTCCCATACTAAGGAAAAAAATACTAAGTGAAATGACTCGGTTGTATAGCTTTTTGTTTGAAATGACATCATTTTTGTTTCGTACGTGTAAGTGATTTTCGTTTGAAAGTGGTTAAGCGTTAAATTCCCTGACGGTACCTACTCGTACTAAATGACATGACAACTCGTTTGGAACAGTGGTAGTGAACGCTGCCTTTGGTCCAAGGGTTACGGATTCGATCCCGGCACAATACAAACATTTGTGTGCATGAACATGTATGTTTGTATTGGTCTGGGTGTTTTCTATGTATTACAAGTATGTTTTTACTATAGAAAAGTATTTGTAATCCTACTGTTGATTCTGATATCCGTAAGAGAGGTGCTTGAGCTACCTATCTCGGAGTCAAATCAATGTATGTGATGTTGTGAAAATATTTAATATTTAATTAATGCAACGGTCAGTCGGATCAATCAAATGATCATTGTCTTAACCGACATCAAATAATCTGTTTAACCAGTTCGTTTTTCTCGTTACAGGTCATCAACAATGAAATAAGGAAAAAGGCAAGTTATTTCAGTTATTGCGAATACTTGTACTTGAAACAAGTTTAGTCTCCAGTTAGGTTCTCAGAATCTCGGAGGGAAAAAACTTGGCGAAACGTCAACAAGAAAAAAGATAACGTTTTTCTAGCAAAAACTTAGCTAGAACAATAGTAACACCACTCAAGGGACGTGCCCTAAATTCATGTGAATTACATTACTCTGGAGGGTCGCTCATCTCTGTTCGTAACTAGCTTCACCACAAGATCTATATGTAGCTATCAATAACAGTTCGGGTCCTAACATATAATGATAATATCGCTTACAATAAAAGGCAGTGTTGCTAGATCCAGTTTGTAACATTTCCACAAACTTTGAATTTTTTCCTCAATATAATACGTTTAGCAACTTTTTTCCAAATACATAATATTCAATCAAAAATAAATCTAATTAAGTGTTTTAAAACATGTGTGTTAAAGGGACGTAAGGGGGCCCACACAACATCTTTCGGGTTCCAAGTCAACCTCTCCTGCCCGTGGCGCGTCCTGCTAACCAACAAAAGAGGCCCTGGCGAACCACCCACCAACCCGCACTGGACCAGCGTGGTGGGTTATGGTCCATTCCCCCCTAATGAAAGACACTGTATTGCCCCGGCCCCCAGTTCCCGGCAGCCCTGCTATTCCGGGCCAAGGCGGCGGTCTCGGTAACGGCAGGGCAGGGGTGCTAAGAATCTCCGGTATACGGAAGGCCGCCATACCACACTGACCTTGGCGACGTTTAACGGACGCACGCTACGACTCGACTCACATTTGGCCCAACTCGAGGAGGAGCTGAAGCACATAAGATGGCATGTTCTCGGGCTGTGCGAAGTCCGTACGGAGGGCGAGGACACGCTGACCCTAGAGTCTGGCCATCTTATGTACTTCAGGGAAGGAGATAATCCGTCACAGGGTGGCGTCGGGTTCCTAGTCAACAAAGTCCTCACTGACAACGTTATTGAAATCTCCAGTGTGTCGGCGAGGGTTGCGTACCTCGTAATTAAATTAACCAACAGGTATAGCCTAAAGGTTATTCAAGTGTACGCTCCAACGTCGACATACCCGGACGATGTCGTGGAAGAGATGTATGAGGACATCTCTCGAGCCTTACACACCACCACCAAGGCTCGCTATAACGTTGTCATGGGGGACTTCAACGCTAAAGTGGGTGTACAGACTTGCAGCGAATCGATGTTGGGATCATGCGGCTTTGGGAGTAGAAATCATAGGGGGCAAATGCTCGTCAATTTCTTAGAGCGCGAGGGGCTTTTCTTAATGAACTCGTTCTTTAAGAAACAGCCCCAGAGGAAATGGACGTGGCAGAGCCCCGATACTATGACTAAAAATGAGATCGACTTCATCATATCGGACAAAAAGCGAATATTCAGAGATGTCTCAGTGATCAATAGGTTTAAAACCGGAAGTGATCACCGACTTCTCAGAGGCACTCTGAATATCGATTTTAAGCTTGAACGTTCTCGGTTGATGAAGTCCACGCTCCGGCCAAATCTGCTCCAATCGCTCGCTGGTGCCGACGCCTTCCAACTAAAATTGGAAAATCGGTTCGCTGCTTTGGAAACCACAATTGACGTGGATATCGACGAAGAACTCGACCAAGTGGTGGAAATCCTTCGGGACGAGGGTGCAAAATTTTGTGAGCGACGTATGGGCAAGCGGTCTAAACTTTCGAAAGAGACTCTGGACCTAATGGACAAGAGGCGGAACGATCCATCAGTCACTTCGGCAGAACAACGGGCTCTGAATAAGTCCATCTCCAAGCTGATAAGACGTGACCTCCGAAGTTCCAATACACTCTCAATACAGAGAGCAATTGAGCAGAACCGGGGGTCCAAAGTCTTCGTACAACAGCTTGGAAGGAGCCACCTGTCGAAGGTGACCAAAACAAACGGAGAAGTCGTCACTTCAAAGCCTGAGATTCTTTCGGAAGTTTACACCTTCTACAGCCAGTTATACGCGTCGCACTCACCTCACCCTACGCCGGATGAGAAGGATTTAAGAGCCACATTAACCCGCCATGCGACGGAGGATCTTCCCGACATCAGCCTGGAGGAGATCGAAGCAGCTCTTGGGCAACTTAAAAATGGAAAAGCCCCGGGAGAAGACGGAGTTACAACCGAGCTTCTGAAAGCAGCCGGCAAGCCGGTGCTGAAGGAACTTCGGCGTATATTTAACTCAGTTCTTTTCTCCGGGAGAACTCCTAGGGCGTGGCAGCGGAGCTTGGTCGTATTGTTCTTCAAGAAAGGCGACAAAACTTTACTGAAGAACTATCGACCAATTTCTCTCCTGAGTCACGTCTATAAGCTGTTCTCAAGAGTCATTTCGAATCGCCTTACACGAAGACTTGACGAAGCTCAACCTGCAGAGCAGGCCGGATTCCGACGGAGTTATAGCACCATAGACCATATTCACACAGTGAGGCAGGTTATACAGAAGACCAAAGAGTATAACCAGCCCCTGTGCATGGCGTTTGTGGACTATGAAAAAGCTTTTGACTCCGTCGAGACCTGGGCTGTTCTAGAGGCCTGGCAAAGGTGCCAAGTCGATTGGCGATATATCGAGGTGTTGAGGTGTCTGTATGACGCTGCTAATATGTCCGTAGTAATCCAAAATGGCCAAACTGAGCTGTCCTGCTGCGACGTGGTGTGAGACAAGGAGATGTTATATCTCCGAAACTTTTCTCCGCTGCGCTGCAGGACATGTTTGGAACACTAAACTGGAAGGAGCGCGGAATCAATATTAATGGCGAGTACATGTCACACCTACGATTCGCAGACGACATCGTCATCTTGGCGGAAACCCTACAAGACCTACAGGAGATGGTGAGCAGCCTGGCTGAATCTTCCAAACACATCGGTCTTCGGATGAACTTGGATAAAACCAAGGTCATGTTCAACGAGCTCGTTGATCCGGGACCGGTCGCTGTTAATGGAGTACCTCTCGAAGTTGTTCAGGAATATGTCTATCTAGGACAAGCGCTCCAATTAGGCAGAAACAACTTCGCGAGAGGAAGCCAATAGAAGAATTCAGCTAGGCTGGGCAGCATTTGGTAAACTTCGTCAAGTCTTCTCGTAACCCATCCCTCAAAGTCTTAAGTCGAAAGTCTTTGACCAGTGCGTCCTTCCGGTCATGACTTACGGTTGCCGAGGACGTGGACACTCACGGCTGGACTAGTCCACCGGTTCAAAGTCGCTCAAAGAGCTATGGAAAGGGCTATGCTCGGAGTATTTCTGAAGGACCGCATCAGAAATGATGTAATCCGCCAGAGAACCAGAGTCACCGACATAGCCCACCGAATTAGCAAACTGAAGTGGCAGTGGGCTGGTCATATTAGCCGCAGAACTGACAGCCGTTGGGCCCGTAAAGTCCTTGAGTGGAGACCGCGACTCGGTAAGCGTAGTGTAGGACGCCCTGCGACAAGATGGGATGATGACATTCGAAGGCTGGCTGGTGTGGGCTGGATGAGAGTGGCGGAAAATCGGGAGAAGTGGCGTGCATTAGGGGAGACCTATGTCCAGCAGTGGACGAGTGTGGGTTGCTGATGATGAAAGGAATAAAACGGCCGCATGCTCAATTAAAAAATATTTAGTCATATTTAGTTTATTTTATAATATTTAAGATAAAACCAGTGAATACTTTCAACATTAACTCCAACCAAAATTCTCCTTGATATTTTTCCCCAAACGTTTCCCCAAGGATTTCGTTTCCCCAAAATTACCTAAACAACATTATTTTTCCTCAGAATTACGAAAAAAACCCCTATTTACCAACCATGGTAAAAGGCTTATGTAACATTATATTGACTGCATGAGAGAGCCACGCTCAGCCATGAAAGGGCCACACCGAAGATATATCGCGGCCTTATCACCTACTTATAGGTCCCTAGTATTAATCGAAGAATACTTGACTATGACCAACCCTTTGTCCAATTGACGTGAGACGTCACTTTGCTGACACTGACAGTGGTGAAAAGTGCAGTTACGCGCGGAAAAACTGGACTCTTGATTATTCTAACCACTGTGTTAAAAAAAAGTAAGTTTATCTTTATTAATAATAAATAGAAACTTACTTGAATAAATAAAAAAATATGAAATATGAAATAATAATTCAAATTCAAATAATTTTATTTCAGATATTACATCCATATTATGTTAGTATGACAATAACTTATGGTAAATCTATTGTTATATAAAACTAATTAATAAAATAAAATAAATAAGTTTTCATTTCCCTCTGCAAAGAATGACCATCATGAGAACGGGTATGTTCCCGTAACAGTCACTCTCTGCGGAAAGAAATTCCAGAGCGGTGATGTCCATCGATCGGCTAATGTTTTGAGGATGCTGTTGCGACTGTGTCTTAATCTAGTGATCAGGGAGTTTGTTTTTTTGCGGACGAGGGCTTCAAACCCATCTGTTTGGTCCTCCGCAAACATCCCCGATGCACTGCAGAAGCGCGGCAGACCCAACATCATCCCAAAAACATTATTATACTGGATTCTCAGGGTATCAGTAATAATATCCCCCAACCGATTACCGCTATGGCGGCCAATCTCAACGATCAGCCACGTACGCAGGATATATTATAGTGGTTAAGTGTGGTCGCAAATACAAGTGCATTCTCTTTTCCTTTACCCTCATTTTCCGATAGGACACTTCTGGGACACGATCGGAGAGGGATCGAGCGCAGGACCAAAAGCTTAACGTGCTTTCCGAGGCACGGCGGTACAAGACCGCCAACTTCCAGACCGAAAACTTACGGACGAATTTTTAGCCTGACCCGTAGTACGAACCTGGGACCTCTTGCGTAGCAGTCGCTTTAAAGTGCGACCCACTAACCACTGCGCCACAGAGGCAGTCAACACTAAACTATACACTATACTAGGTAAACAATATTATCTATACAAATTGGTGTTACTCCTTAATTTTCAGCTTCATTTATGAAAAGAAAAACGGAACTTTTATAGAATCATTCTTTATAGGCAGTGTACTTGAGACTTCTTTGACGTTGCAGGTGTCAGGTGTCGTTATCATTTCATCATCATCATCATCATCATCAGCCCATTTAAGTCCCCACTGCTGGGGCACGGGCCTCCCTCAATCACATGAGGGGTAATTGCCATACTCACCACGCTTGGCAGACGGGTTGGCGAGGGTTTTGATATAAATGCAGAGTTTGCCTTCTCTGGGTGCTGATGATCATGCCAGCAGCTTTACCTTAGTCGCCATTTACGACACCTCGGTAAGAGTGAGGGTGGCCTATTCTACTCTGCCGGGGACCACACGGCCACGTTTTCATTTACCATCAGGTTATACGTCTGCTCGTTTGTGCCCTATACCTATCATACAATGTTTTTAGTACAAATAAGACTACAGACAGGTCAGGCCAGGTCAGGGTCTTAATTAATTAATCTCATAGCCGTGTTAACTACAGATAAATAATAATAAATAAATATTTCACAACATCACATACATTGATCTGACTCCGAGATAGGTAGCTCAAGTGTTACGGATATCAGAATCAACACGATCTACATTAGATTAACACTTAAGCATACGGTGATTGGTTAGCAGTGTGGTTCCCCGGCCAGAGTAGAATAGGCCACCACTCACTCTTACCAGAAGGGTAGTTAAAAG
>CM032480.1:24510957-24538098 GCA_019059595.1 Marasmia exigua | reverse complement strand
ATACATACATACATAGCCAGTCAAAATCAAAACCCTCCTCTTGCTTTGCCGTAGTCGGGTAGTTAGAAATACTTTTCTCCGGTAGGCACCACCACTAAGACTCCATTGAACCAATCTTTATGCAAGAATAAATCTATGGTTTAACGCTGTCAAACCGTAGGATTAGTATGGTTATACGTTATACCATATACTTTTCTCGGATAACGATTGGTCGAATCTGGGGTAAGGCATTATTAAATTTTAAATTCAAAAACCCTGTTACCTTTATGTACCATAAAAGGTCATGTGAAATAAAATAAAATGTCTTTAGAATTGATAAAATTAAATAGTGGCGCGTAAATCACACTATAGATAGTCCATTCAGTATCTGAAGGTGAATTGGACCGTTACTATTTTGACACCAAAAGTGAGACTCCTTTCAAACGGTTTACCGATGTTAAAAATCGAGAATAATTTATTCAGAAATCTAATCGAGTTTTTATTGTTTGATTTTATCTCTCTCTGAATATGAAATACAATATGTATCTAAATATTCTTAGTGGTACACGAGCAATAAATGACAAATAATTGAATTAAGTGGGTATCTTATACTGTTAATCATCTGAAAAATAACAACTCTTGATTGACGTGTCGGAACAACCTTCGTTACCTAGAAAAATTATCAGTTCTTTGTCCCTAATGCAATCTATGCGGACATTTACATATTTTGCACGAGCTAATAATAATAATAAATTATAATCGTGATTTGATGGTAAGATGGCCGCCATACCAATTACTGATTTATTTCGATTGTTTGTGTCAATGTACAACGAGCAAAAAATCCGATTAGCGCATTATGCAATTCATAAGATATTTTTTACAAATTTTATTGGTAGATAATAATTATTTTAAGTTCTTATTCAGATTAATTGAGAAACATTATATATATATTTTGGAAGAATGAGAACATGATTTTTACAATTTAATATATAATATATTTTTGTAGAAAGTTGGATGCATGATACGAAACGTTTTAAATGACCTATTCATCTTCTTACGCTGAATGGGCTATAGCACCCTTAGAGCGGGCACAAATTAGTGATGCGTAGGATGAAATGACAAACCCTACGCAGTTGCCGTTTTTAATTGGGTCCGGACGGACCCCATAAAAGACAATTCTAAATGTACTTCAGCTGTAAAATAAGTATGCCAACTGTTGATCCTTATATCTTATGGAATAAGGTTCAACACTTAACTATGTGGGTTATTAAACAAGTAACATGAGATGGTTATTTATAAACACCGAATCTTTTGGCGGAAATTTCAGCCGAAATTGGTATAAAGCCCTTTGGCGTTATCATAATAGGGATGATTCACATCAAACGGCGCACGTTGGAGCGCACTTTCAAGGCCTTAAAGAAAATGATATTTTACTAATAGGTTCTAGAGTCGTTATTGCTTCCGACATGCTTTGGAACCTGGTTGGCTTCCAGCGTATTCGGTGGCACACGATTGGCTTTTGATGTGAATCATATTATAAAAGAGGTTTAAGTATTAATGTGTTTCTTCTTCTGCTTATTTTGAGAAATGTTCTGAAAAGGAGGCCACGAATCGGAGAGCGTAGGATGAGACAAGGTAAAGCTTGCTGGATTTCCGGCTAATTTGATAGTCATTGGGTGTAAGCTTATATTAAAAACGTCTTACGGATGGTATGAATATGCTTGATGTATAATTATCAGTTCTCGGTACTTGATTGTATATTAAAGCATTCATTTCCCATGGCACAACTTTTTGGCACAACTAGTTGTGCCACGGGAAATTTTGTTTACCCGTGACTAGTTGTGTCACAGAGAATTAATTTCCCGTGACACAACTTAAAAATTGTAAAGTTTTTCTAGGCATGCGGTTTAACCTTAATGTACCAGGAAAGCATAGATTTATAGGTGGTACCTAATTTTTCAATAAAATTAACTGAAATCTTTATAGAAATCATAGTAGCACCTATTTACACTTCTACAAGATTTTCTTTCATTTACCGGCCGTGTAACAAACAGTTATGCCTCGGCGGCGGAGTGGTTAGTGGGTCGCACTTTAAAGCGACGGCTACGCAAGAGGTCCCGGGTTCTATGCCGGGTTTTCGGTAAGCAATTCTTAATGGCAGCCCGGAGTCTAGAAGATGGCGGTCTTGTACCCCCGTGCCACGGGAAGCACGTTAAACTGTTGGTCCTGCGCCCGATCCCTCTCCGGTCGTGTCGCAGTAGTGTCCCATCGGAATATGAGGGTAAAGGAATAGAGAGTGCACTTGTGTTTGCGCAGTATAATATATCCTGCGTACGTGGCTGACCGCTGAGATTGGCCGCCGTAGCCGTAATCGTTTGGAGGATATTATATTATATTACAGTCAGCTATGCCGTATTTCCGACAACATCATCTATCACTGAGCTTTTTATTATCCTCCTGTTTTCCTGCCGGCAAGTTTATAAAACAAAGCTGCTGTTTTTTCCATCCGTCTTGCTCGTTTACATCATAAGTTAAAGGTTTATGTCCTTAAGGTGACGGTTAGGGTACACTAGCGACGCCAATCGATTTTAATTTTTAGCTACTAAACCGGGTTACAATCTCTCGGCAAACACCTATACTATTTATTTAATACTTATAGTTACTTACTCTTTTTGTCTGTATGGTCTGTTTTTGCACTTGAATTTTGGATTACCGTCAAAAGTGGGCGCTTTTGGCGTGAATCAATTTTTCGCGTGCAAAAACGTCCCAATATTTGTGCAAGGTTATTGAAAAATTGTATAAGTGTTTGCCGAGAGATTGTAACCCCGAAATTGTTTAAAATATATCCGGTTTAGTAGCTAAAAATTAAAATTAATTGGCGTCACTAGTGTGCCTTACCCGGCACCTTAAAGGGCCGCCTACATTTTTTATTGAATCTGTGGCACAATGGCTAGTCCTCCTCAAATTTGTCGTTCTGGAGCCTGGTATACGCTTAGACTATGATTCATGATTTAGGGAGTCTGTTAATTACAATGAAGCGACTGCCGTCTAAAACGCCCTGATGGTCTAGTGGGCTAAGTACCGGGCCGTGATCTCGGGGTCCTGGGTTCGATTCCCGGGTCGAGCGAAAAGTATGTTTCGAATTATTCGAACATAGCTCGGGTTTGTGATCACCAATCCGCATTTGGCAAGCGTGGTAATTAAGCTTAATCCCATCATATTAGCGATAACTTGATTTCTATGATGGAGGCCTTTGCCCAGCAGTGAGACAGTTTATAGGCTGATACTTTACTTACTGCCGTCTGACTTTCGAAACCCTTTAAAAGGGGAACCAGACCAACTGAATCATGGTTACACGTTTCAGAAAGTATCCGAAACGTGCAGGTTTCCTTACGATGTTTTCCCGTACCACTGAGCTAATAGTAGAAATATGTACACAGGTTTGAAAAATCAAGAGCATACCATACAAGGCTAGGATTCGAGCCCTGTATGGAAGGCACGTTCTATATATATATTTTTTTATTTGGAACAACAAACAGTTACACATTACAGAAAAAACAAAAAAAATATAGTTACATACATATAAGTTAAATGCATAACCAACAGCGTTATCCACAGATTAACATAAACAAGATTAGTGTAGTTTACAATAAAAAGAAACATTAAAATATTTTTATAAAAAAATTGGAAGTCAATAAGACATATTTTATTAGGTTAGGTACTTAAAGATAAGTAAATCATAATTTTTGCTGCAAAAAATTATTGGCTTGTTTTTTGAAAACACCAGCGCTTAAGGAAAAGTCTAAATTGTTGAAATGCTGATTGAATATTTGTAACAATCTAGTGAAAGGGGCTCGTTCACCAGCGCACGTTCTGCACCTCTCGGTGAAGAAGGTCTTATGGGGGAGTTCTGAACAATTAAGCTGTCATCGCTCAAATTATCGCTGGCGCAATCGCTAGCATCTACTTGAATATGGAGGAATTTCATGTCCGAATATCTCAGGTACTTTTGGACTGACCAGAGGGCCTATTCTCGACCACTCGACGTTCTTCTTTTTTTTTTAAACTGTAGGCTAACGCTTGACCACAATCTCACCTGATGGAAAGTGACGATGAGGTCTAGGATGTAACGCGTTTGCCTAGAAGATGCCTGTTCAATCTTGCCTTAAAGATGTCCAGATTGTAAGGGTCCGGAAAAACAGATCTTGGCAAGGAGTTGCATTCCTCTCTGTCTCTCTATCTGAATTCAAGTCGAATTGTATGAACAACTCAATTTATATGGACAAATGTATGAAATCTCTGAGATTTCATACATTCGGTCATACAAATCGAGTTGCTTTGTATGTACTAGGTGGCAGCCGAGCAGACGGATCACCTGATGGTAAGCGATTGCCGCCGCCAGTATCCAACTCGTGACACCAGTGAAGTCACAAGTGCGCTTCCCCCGGATTGGGCCTCCGTTACACTCACTCACACAGCGAAACGCAGCACAGTGCTGCTTCACGCCGGTTTTCTGTGAGGCCGTGGTATCACTCCGGTCGAGCTGGCCCATTCATGCCAAAGCGTGGCTGTCCCACTTTCCGTAATAATCTCTCTCTGTCATAGTGTCGTGAGACACAGATCCGTCTCGGTATAAACCTCATCATATCAGCCAATAGACGTCCACTGCTGGACATAGGCCTCTCCCAATGTTCTCCACACAGATCGATCCTGTGCCGCCCGCATCCAATGAATTCCCGCAACCTTCACCAGATCGTCGGTCCACCTTGTAGCGTTTGATGCCATTCGCTAGAGAAACGAAAGACGCGTCGTTTCGCGCAATCAGAATCAAGATACGACCATTAAAAACCTTCAAAATTACGAAAAAGTAACAGCTCTGAAATTACCAAGTAGTCACATTTTTTTTTAAATTTATAATTCATTTATTGGTGGCGGTTTTGACATTTGGATGCCATTCGTTAGAGACTTGAAGGCGGATCGTTTTGTTCAGTCAGAATTAAGTTGCGGCCAGCATCTTCATCATTTCATTTCAGCCGTCTGCTGGACATAGTCCTCTCCCAATGTTATCCACATAAATCGGCAGGGCCGATCCAATGGATTCCCGCGATCTGCACCAGACCGTCGGTCCACCTTGTAGGGGGCCCACCCCGGCTGCGACTTCCTGAACGTGGCCTCCACTCGAGGACCTTTTCGCCCCAACGGCCGTCTGTTTTACTCGCTATATGTCCTGCCCATTGACACTTGAGACATACAATGCTTTGGGCTACGTCTGTGACCGTAGTTCTCCTGCGGATCTCATCCATTGCTCTCTGGGTGACTTTGAGCCTCCTTAACTGGCACATTGTAAGCGGTCACGTTTCGGTTCCCTATGTCATCACTGGCAACACACACGCATTAAAGAGGTTTGTCTTGAGACTGCGGTAGATGGGCCGAAAATATGCTGCGAAGCTTCCCGAACGCTGCCCAGCCGAGTTGGATTCGTCGGTCGACCTCTTTCTGGAAGTAGGATTCACCAAGCTGGACTTTTTGTCCAAAGTAGACAGATGACGTCTAAAAATACCCAATCCCCTTGTAGATGGACCTAAGGTACTATGGTCCTTTCGCTTTAGCCTGATATGAGTTACAGATGTCAAAATCTATACCTTTTTCACGTTCGTCTCCTTCCAACCCATGACTCGCGTAAGTATAATTCTATCCTGCTGTCACCGATATCATACTAAAGCGAAAGTAGGTACCATCGTATTATAATATCTGTGCCTCAGGCTTATAGTACGTCATCTTGTGGATTTTTCGCACGCGATAGTGTGATAGAAGATAGTCATGCTTACGTACGATAGAGGGTGCTCTTCAGTTTTCATACAAATTGCTTACGATACGCATACGCTACGATTCTTCGAATAGTTTGAGCTAGCTTTTCTGAACGGAATCTTATCGTTAGGCAAAATTGTGTCTCAATATTGAACACTAAAGTAGACTGATGCTATGCGATCGACGTCAAATATTCAAGGGACAAGGTTCGCTGGAGCCATATTACGCTGCGTCCTTTTATATCCGGAGATGAATATTGACATAAAAGGAATGAATAATCTTAGGAGAAAATGTGAAAGAAATGTGAAGGTATTCCTCGGAGCGCATCAATGATAGAAAACATTCATAGAGAGGAGATGTTGGCATGTAAGCATCTGACGAACATGCAACATCTCAAGCAAATATATGACAATTTCGTATTAAATAGCTAGAATATGCTCAAACCGATTACAGCTACGGCGGCCAATCTCAAAGATCAGCTACGTACGCAGAATATATTATACTGCTCAAGTGTGTGCGCAAACACAAGTGCACTCTCTATTCCATTACCCTCATATTCCGATGGGACACTACTGTGACACGACCGGAGAGGGGGTACAGGTGGCATAATTTGAAGCCGTCCCGTAACGAGAATATACCTGTCGCATACAAACAAAGGAGACACACAGCGCGTGTGAAAGAGGGAATGTCCGATTCGTTCGTAACGTCTGCTTTAAATTAGGCCTTCAGGTCCGCCAACTTCTAGACTCCGGGCTACCACTATTTCTTACCGAAATGTAATTACAAATTTTCAGGCATCGAGGCAGTAAATAGCTATACTTGTGTTGTGTTATACAGGAAACACAAAAATATTACAATATTTATCTACTAAAATACAAATAATCAGACATAGGTCATAGACATAATAGTGATAGACATAGACATAATCAGACATAATGGTCATAGACATAGACATAATCAGACATAGACATAATCAGAATTGTGTCTACAGTTCCACTCCAATCATTGCATCATCATAATTTCAGCCAATAGACGTCCACTGCTGCACATAGGCTTCTCCAATGTTCTCCACACAGATCGGTCCTGTGCCGCCCGCATCCAATGGATTCCCGCAACCTTCACCAGATCGTCGGTCTACCTTGTGGGGGGCCTGCAACGCATTTATTGCTTATTCAACCAGAAATAACTGAAACTAAGGTTGGTTCCGGTTTCAAGATTTTTTTATTATCTCAGAAAAGAACATAGTTCACTTACAATGAGCTTAAAAATAATTATATATTAATTGAAGTAAGTTACTGGAGCCCAATTCTCGTGCTTGTGATATTTTGAGAACATGGCGGATATTGTAATGTAGGTACATGGAAATAACTACATATCGATAGTTGTAAGGTGTGCGCGCGGGCCGCTCGTAGGCCGGTTGGCCAGTCTGGAATAAACTGCGTTGGTGACTACTCGTGCGTTTCCTTTCAAATACCTCATTGGCGAACGAAGATTTTTAAGCGTGCATAAGGACGGTAGCGGTAAAAACAAAATGTCGATCGGGAAGATAACGGAATTCAACGTTAGATCGGGAAATTGGACGATGTATGTGGAGCGAGCAGAAATGTATTTTCAAGTAAACAAGGTTTCAGAAGCACTTTGGTTACCTACACTGATAGCGGCGATGGGGGACGAGGCATACGAGCTGTTAAGTAACCTTACCAGCCCCGAAAAACCTTGTGCTAAGACATACGCAGCAGTGGTTAAATTAATGGCGGAACATTTACAGCCTAAGCCCTCGTTTATGGCAGAACGCTATCGTTTTCGTCAGAGAAGACAGAATATGGGGGAAACAGTATTACAATACATTTCGGAACTAAAGAAAATGTCGAAGTTTTGTGAATTTAAATCAGTCTTAGAAGAAAACTTAAGAGATCAATTGGTGTGCGGTTTAAGAAGTGAGACCGTGAGACAACGACTTTTCGCCGAAGAAAATTTGTCATACAATAACGCGGTTAAGATTTCATGTGCTATGGAAGCCGCGGAGCGAGATGCAGCGGCGGTCGAGCGGGAATCGATAGAACCTGCGGTACATGCGTGGGCAGCAAGGCGCGTCGTGACCCAGCATCAGAAACGCGGAGGAATGAAACCAGCAGGAGGTACCAGACAGAGTAGTGGACACGACGAAACAGAGCTTAAATGTTATGCGTGTGGAGCGGAAGACCATAGGAGGGACAGCTGTCGCTATAGCGGATTTGTCTGTAGCGGGTGCAAACAGCGAGGTCATCTACGGCGGGTATGCCCGAATAGGCGTACACGATGGCAGGGGCAGGGTGCCCGGAATAATATGGTGGCTCATGTGCAGACGGCGGTACCAGGGCAAGGAGAACATGCCCTAGGAGACGAGGAACCATCGAGCTCGGAAGACGAGGGCTGGCCTCAAGAAGAAGCCTTGCATCAACTGAGTTTGAATAGCTATAAGCCGGTAAGCATACTTGTGTCAGTAGATGGGGTTGAGTTACCTATGGAGATTGATACGGGGTCTTTGGTTTCCTGTATTAGTAAAAAAACATTTGATAAATATTTTTGTAATAAGCCCCTACAAAAACCGAATTTAGTATTTAGATTTTATGACGGTAGTAAGATTTTTCCTTTGGGTGTGGTCAATTCTACAGTCAAATATGGAAATTGTACAAAGCAATTGGAACTGTTTGTAATAGAAGGAGGAACTACATCCTTACTAGGTAGACAGTGGCTTTCTGAATTACGTATTAAAATACCTATATTTCATAACGTATCAGAGAGGACAAAGGATATCATGTTAGGTAACAACGAGAAATTGTTCGTATTGGTCGACAGGTATAAGGAAGTGTTTTCGGAGACACTGGGTCGGTTCCGGGGGGGCTGCGCCCGGCTGCAGGTGCGCGAGGGAGCGGTGCCGGTGTTCTGCCGCGCGCGGCCCGTGCCGTACGCGCTGCGCGAGCGCGTGGAGGCCGAGCTGGCGGCGATGCTGCGGGCCGGCGTCATCGAGCCGGTGGAGACGGCGGACTGGGCTACGCCTTTGGTACCGGTACGTAAGGCGGACGGTGGACTCCGTATCTGTGCTGATTATAAAGTGACTTTAAATCCAGTACTGAAAGTAGATAGGTTCCCGTTACCACGAATAGATGACCTATTAGTTCAATTAAATGGAGCAAAGTATTTTACAAAAATCGATTTATCCCAGGCATATAATCAGATTGAGCTAGATGATCCCGATAATTTGACAGTAATAAATACGCATAAGGGTTTATTTAAATACAAAAGGTTAGTTTATGGCTTAGCGTCAAGTCCAGGAATTTTTCAACGTATAATGTCTAATCTTCTTAATGATATCCCTCATGTAGCGGTGTTTTTGGATGACATCATAATTGGAACTCCAGATGCCGAATTGCATTTGCAGATTTTAGAAAAAGTGCTTAAACGAATTCATGAAAACGGCATGAAATTAAAACAAAATAAATGTAGTTTTATTACGAACGAAGTTAAGTACTTAGGATTCATCATATCTGCAGAAGGTATTAAGGTTGACCCGGAAAAAGTAAAGGGAATTTTAAATATACCCCGACCAGGTAATATTACAGAGCTCAGAGCTTTCTTAGGCACAATAAATTTTTATGCCAAATTTGTTAAAAATTTAAGTTCAATTCTAGCGCCCTTATACAATTTGTTAAAAAAGGGTACGAATTGGTTTTGGGATAAAGAGTGTGAATCGGCCTTTAACAAAATAAAATCAATATTAATTAGCGCGGACGTTTTGACTCATTACGACCCGCGGAAGCCTTTGTTTGTAACGTGCGACGCGAGCGCACGAGGAATAGGTGGAGTGCTCAGTCAAAGGTGCGAGTGTGAGCGGGACAGCGCGTGCCCCCACGGAGACGCGGGGGAACGGCCCGTGGTGTATGTATCGCGCGCACTTACTCCCGCGGAGAAACATTATTCGCAGATCGAGCGGGAAGCCTTAGCCATTGTGTTCTGTTTAGAAAAGTTACATCAATATGTTTATGGTAGGCATTTCACTTTACGTACCGATCACAAACCTTTAGTTACCATTTTCGGTCCTAAGCAAGGTATACCAGCTATGGCCGCTAGTAGATTACAGAGATGGGCTATCAAATTAACGGCATATACTTATGACATTGAGTATATAACGTCGAAACAGAACGGGGCGGATGGATTATCGAGGTTGCCTGCGCTCGCGACGTATAGGCATAAGCACATTTTGCCTGAGCAGACTTATTTACATTTCGCTCAAAATTCAATGTTATTAGATTATAATGTGGTTAAAAAACAAACCAGTAGCGATCCATTGTTAAGCCGTATATTGAGTTACATCCGCAGCGAATGGCCTAGGGAAAACGAAATTAAAGCTCTTCAGCCGTTTTTTAATCGAAAAAACGAGTTGTATGAGGAGTTGGGGTGTGTGTTGTGGGGATACAGAGTAGTAATACCGGAGAAATGTAAGTTAAAAGTTCTAGACGAATTACATGAGTCACACATGGGTATCGTTAAAACTAAGTCATTCGCTAGAAGTTACGTCTGGTGGCCGGGAATTGACGAGGCTATCGAGACAATGTGCCGCAGTTGTCAAGTGTGTGCGGCTGAGGGGGACGCACCCCCGCGTCAGGCCTCCTGCCCTTGGCCATGGCCAGATAAACCATGGTCACGATTACACGTAGATTTCCTAGGCCCGATAGCGGGAAAAATATTTTTTGTATTAATTGATGCCAGGACAAAATGGCTAGAGGTCGCTCAGGTTCCGAGCACAGCGGCGACTCACAGCATTAAATTCTTAAGCGATCTTTTCTCTCGGTTCGGGTTGCCAAAGCAATTAGTTTCAGATAATGGTCCCCCTTTTACCAGTAACGAATTTTCTCAATTTTTAAAATCTATAGGAGTCGAACATTTATTTTCAGCACCATATCATCCCGCCTCAAATGGCGCAGCTGAGAATGCCGTTAGAACGGTTAAAAAAGCTATCAAAAAATCAATACGAGAAAATGCTGATATAAATTTATATTTAAGTAATTTTTTATTATATTATAGAAACACAGATCACTGTACGACAGGTGAAACACCTGCCTTGTTAATGTTTGGCCGTAGGTTACGTACGAAACTGGACGTACTCAGACCAGATTTGAACGCTCGGGTAAACAAAGCACAAAAACGTCAGCAAGAGAGTGGGCCTCAGGTAACCAGAGCACTTAACGAGGGGGATGAGGTATGGTTGCGACAGTTTAGAGGTAACGATAAATGGGTGTCAGGGAAAGTTACTAAAAAAATAGGTATTTCAGATTATAAAGTAGTCGATGAGTTAGGTAGGGAGTCACATAAGCACATTGATCAGCTGAAGCAACGGATACGTAGTTCACTAATCTGTCCTTCTAGTCCTCCGGGTCCCAGTATCGACATCGAGAACCCCCAGGACGTACCTACGTACCGGACACCTGGGCGCAGCTCGACCGGCCCGAGCGTAGAACGTCCGCCGTCGGCCGGAGATGACGAGAGTAGTGGTCAGTTCGAAGATTGCATTGATGAAAACACAGAGAGTGCTCCGCCATCGCTCCCTTGTTCGCCTGCCCCCGTAACCCCCCAACCTCAGCCTCGACCGATTCGCCAGTGTAGATTAAATCCTCGTCGATACCGATTTTAACCCTAAGCGAAAATGTATTCTTAGATTTATAAGTTAAATAGTTCATAAAATAGTTATAGATATATTGTAATAGATTGCTAAAATAGGTATCAATGTTTAATGGTAACAACATTTATTTATTAACGTAGTATGTAATGTTTTGGGTTGTATGAAACTTTGGATCTTCTCTAAGTATTAATTTATGTCCTTCCGTTTAAAAGTTTTACTTATAGTTATACTTCATAAGGTACCTATTAGTTAAGGGTGGAGATATGTAATGTAGGTACATGGAAATAACTACATATCGATAGTTGTAAGGTGTGCGCGCGGGCCGCTCGTAGGCCGGTTGGCCAGTCTGGAATAAACTGCGTTGGTGACTACTCGTGCGTTTCCTTTCAAATACCTCATTTCACCCGAAAACCATACAAAAAACTATGTTTCAGTGATATATGTCGTATGAAAATAAATGTCACGAGTCCGAGAATTGGGCTCCTGATATCTGACATATCACACTTTTTCTAAAATATTTTATGAGTGACGTATTCCTTCAATTTCGACTTAAATATGCCAAATGATTCGCAATATTTTATATCATTTGGTCTTCCAAATGATATAAAATATTTTATTATATATCTGTGCTCCCTCACACATTTTTTTTTCCGTGACCGATTCTTGGCGTAGTTAGACTAATTTTATTTATGTTTCTCAAATTGTGCTTGAAGGTCCGTTTTGTGAAAGTTATTTGTGAGTGTATATTATCTGTTAGGATTTTTCTGATTAGGATGCATGTATTATTTTATTTATTTTGAGATTTGTTTGCGGTTAGAAAAACTAAAACACTAGAAATTTAACAACTACGCCGTCCAGTAGCGACTTCACACATATGCTGTTCATAGGATTTTGAAACTTCACAAACCCATGTAATCTAAAATAATTAATTAATCGGCTCCTAGGCCTATACGGCATATTTAGAAAATCCCGGACTGGCGCCAACAAAACACATGAGATAAATATAAATGATAAAGATAAAGATTTCTTTATTGGCCACAGAACACAAATCAAATATGAGTGACATAAATCCACAAGTAGGTATAACAAATTCTGTAGCCAACAAGGCTTAACCTCAGCATTTGCTGCAGTGGCCGAAGCCGTTACAGCGCTGATTTTCAGGCAGAACCTTTGGGCGACGTACGTGCACACATACATAACATACAACAGGAAGAAATAAAAAAATAAAAAATAAAAAATAAAAATAAAAACATTTATTAACTAAAAACACACATTAACAGAAAGAAAAGTTCTTTAACTCCCACACTAAGCAGAGCCTGTCTCGTGGGTATCAAATCCTATGAACTCAATTAAGACTAAAGTGACAAACTGAATGTAATCTTCAAAAAAAAATCGAAATGTAGTCAAAAATACTAAAATTTAAGTTATGGCTGTAAGCGCGTTAGTAAAGAAGTGTGTGTGTGTATGTGTATGTGAAAGAAAGACATGTGTATGTGTATATAAGAAAGACAAAACAATGAAAAATAATAACAATAAAAAAAACAAGATTAAATGATGAGATGGAATCCTTCTCCTCATCTTAGCGTGCAATTTCCAGTTGCGTCCAAAGCTGTCGCTCTGGAGCCCGGGGTACGCTTGGACCATGATCCGAAAGTCAGGAAGTCTGTTAATTACAAAAAAGCGACGTTTGACCTTCGCAACCCTTAGACAGACCACTGGATCACGGTTACACGTTCAGACAGAATCATTACCTCAAATATTGTAGCTATCCACGATTATGAGAAAATATCCTACACGTGTAGGTTTCCTCACGGTGTTTTCCCTCACCGCCGAGCTAGTGGTAGGCACATGGACATTGATTTGAATATCCAGAGGTGCATGAAAGGCGCGTTCTTATCCACTGAGCTACCAACGCTTTATAGGAGGTGTGGTGTTTTATTTAAATGGAGTCCTTTGATTCAAAATCATGGGTAATCTGAAGCTATTTGAAGCAATTCTTTTGTTACATGCGTACCGGGATTGATCTGTCTCCGAGATAGGTAGCTCAAGCACCTGTGTTACGGATATGAAAACCAACAGCGGAGTTACAAATATTAGGGGTTACAGAAGTTGTGTTTTTTATACTTTATACTAATGTTTTTTTAATTTACAATGTAACTATTAGACTGCATAAGTAACTGTGCTTGAGGAACGTGTAGCATAGATTTCAGAAAAAAATATATAAAAAAGTTATTATTGATAAAAATATCAATTCTGCCAAGTAATGGACAACATTTCAAAAATGCTAAGCTCTGAAACAAAAAATACCATTTCTTTATTTACTTTTCCGCTGCGCGAATATATATTTATTAATTTTTATATTGCTTATTTACTGAGAAAAAAATTAAAAACTAAAAAAACGTAGAATGACGTCATCGGACGGCAGAATGTGAAATATTTCTTTGCTTAGCACATTATAGTTTTAAATATACGAAATGCCAAACCCATGACATGCAACTGTCAAAAAAAAGACAACTTGTCAACGTTGAATGTATGAATGACGTTGACAATATTGACACTAGTATTATTTACCTTTGACAGTAGTACCTTTTTTTATTAAAACAATGATAAGCAAAGGAATATCGCTGTATTCAGCCGTCCGATGACGTCATTTGGCGCTTACGTCTATTTAGAATATAAAGAATTTTAATAATTAATTTATGCATGAAAATGGACAAATTTTGAATAAAGAAAAAATATGGGTCCGTTCATTCTATGTCTATTTTCATATAAAAAAACAATATGGACATGTTAAAAATATGAAATGTTGTCCATTAAGGGTCATTTTCAAGTTCTTAAATCAAAATAAAATTATAGTAGGTATGGTGACTTTTCGCTTAATAATGAAGTTATACATCTTATTTTGTCAAGAAATATAACGTCAGATTCGTACTTTAACCCCTATTATATACATATAATACTTTTCTATTATAAATACATACTTATAATACATAGAAAAACCCAGACCAATACAAAGATACATGAGTATTTATGGAAACACGAAATTATATTGTCTATTTCTTCAACAGCATGAAATAATTATTTTATAATGAAACCATTTTAATAATTCCAACCATTTTACTTTAACATTTTTTGTAAATTAAATTATAACATCCCCTACAGCTTTTGCCAAATCGATTTTTGGGGTTCCGAAGCAGAATGGCAAAAACTGCAGACAAACGAAACATCTCGTGAGGAAACCTACATGCTTTCATTATATTAATCACTGCCTCGGGGGCGTAGTGGTTAGTGGGTCGCACTATAAAGCGATGGCTGCGCAAGAGGTCCCGGGTTTAATCTCCGGGTCGGGCCTAAAATTTGTACCTAAGTTTTCGGTGCACTTGTGTTTGCGCACACAGCTGAGCACTATAATATATCCTGCGTACGTGGATGATTGATGAGATTGGCCGCCGTAGCCATTATCGGTTGGAGGATATTATATTAATCAAAGCCTACATGTTTCGCATAGTTTCTGAAACGTCTAACGATAATTCAGGTGCGTTTCCATCTCTGGATATTTCGAGCAAAGTGATTGGTCAATTTCAGCAGCAGCCCAGCTCCGTATCAATGGAAAACCAGCCTAAGGGTTACAAAGGTCAGATGGCAGTAATTTCACTGTTATAATTACTTACTATATATCCAACAAAGACTGCCTCGGTGGCGTAGCAGTTAGTGGGTCGCACTTTATAGCGACGGTTGCCCTTGGAGTCCTGGGTTCTCTCCCCGGGTCGGGCCAAAATTTGTGCTTGAGTGTTTCTGTTGAGAAATCTTCAGTGGCAGCCTGGAGTCTGGAAGTTGGCGGTCTTGTACCCCCGTGCCTCCAAAAGCACGTTAAGCCGTTAGTCCTGCGCCTGATCCCTCTTCGGTCGTGTCACAGTGGTGTCCCATCGAAATATGTGGGTAAGAGAATAGAGAGTGCACTTGTCTCTGCGCAAACACTTGTACACTATAATATGTCCTGCGTCGATGGACAATCTCTGAGATTGGCAGCCATTGACCGACATATCGGTTAGGAGGACACTTTTTAAATGCCCAAAATCCTCCAGTCCCAGCCTATAGGTACCCCGGGCTCCAAAACGACAGCTTTGGACTCTACCGGGAATAACACGATGAAACTATAATTATGAAAAAAAAAATTATTTTTATGCTACTTGACAGATATTTTACAGATGGTTTGTGGGCGACCCTCGGGGAGGGTCACTCCTGCCGCGCTATAGAGGGCCATCACGAGATGTTGCTATTACTTCAAGTTAGATCAAGTTTTCTGCCCAATCCCATTAATGTCTTTGTGTTTTTTTTCACATGATGACTGCATTGGTTGTAGACGATGGTCCATCTAAGATCCTTATAATGTATATAAATCCATTAAGTATGTACCTATGTTGAGGTGGCGGGTAGGGTACACTGGCGACGCCAATCAATTTAAATTTTTAGCTACTAAACCCGATCTATTTTAAACGATTTCGGGGTTACAACCTCTCGTCAAACACTTATTCTATTTATTAAATAACCATGCACAAATGTTGAGTCCGTTTTTGTACGCGTTGGACTCAACATTTGTGCGTGGTTATTTAATAAATAGTTTAAGTGTTTGCCAAGAGGTTGTAATCCCAAAATTGTTTAAAATAGATCCAGTTTAGTAGCTTAAAATTAAAATCGATTGGCGTCGCTAGTGTGCCCTACGAGTCACCTTAAGTTACTTAAGCATAAAAATAATAATAACTCATATAAGTGAAAATCATAACTCATCGTTAAAACTGTAGTAACTAAGACTGTAACTTAAAAATGTTAACTACAAAAATTAATAACATACATCAAGGTAGCACAAGTAAACACACAATAAATATAACATTAAATTAGCAATGAAGGTACCACAAACACCCATCAACCCTACCACCCTATACAGCGTGTTTATTTGATACGGGCGAATATTTTAATGGCGATTACTATCGGACCTAGGGAACCTGTTTACATACATTTCTTTAGGAAATTAAGGTACTTTTTTTTCATACAAAATAATTGAGCACGCAATGTATTGCATCCACTGGTAGTTAACGTTAATAACATCAATTTATTAATGTAGACATAAGTATCTAAACGTCATACGAGTGTCATGACACTCATGTCACTTGTCATGTCAAACAAAGTTGGACGGCATACATTGCTGCTGGGTTGCACTTTAGAAAAATCATTACACCTAATTAACCACAAAATTTAATGAAATGATTATCTTATACGATTCGTAGGATCAGATATTATAGCTGGATTAATTATTCGCCCGTATAATATACACACGCTGTATATATATCTTGAAAAATTTGTACGGAACCCTCGTGTGGGAGCCCAAATTGCACTTAATCGGTTTTTACTAACTGCCAATTTAATATTAAAATATCAGACAGTTTGACGGCAGTCGCGCTCATTTTATATTTCGCCTGCAGGGAAAATAATGCGCAATGGACAACATTTCATATTTTTAACATGTCCATATTGTTTTTTAATATGAAAGTAGACATAAAATGAACAGACCCATATTTTTTCTTTTTTCAATATTTGGCCATTTTCATGCATAAAATAATTATTGAAATTCTTTTTATTCTAAATAGACGTAAGCGCCAAATGACGTCATCGGACGGCTGAATACAGCGATATTCCTTTGCTTATCATTGTTTTAATAAAAAAAAGGTACTACTGTCAAAGGTAAATAATACTAGTGTCAACATTGTCAACGTCATTCATACATTCAACGTTGACAAGTTGTCTTTTTTTTTACAGTTACATGTCATGGGTTTGGCATTACGTAAATTTAAAACTATAATGTGCTAAGCAAAGAAATATTTTACATTATGCCGTCCGATGACGTCATCTTACGTTTTTTAGTTTTTAATTTTTTTCTCAGTAAATAAGCAATATAAAAAATGAATAAATAAATATTCGAGCAGCGGAAAAGTAAACAAAGAATTGGTATTTTTTGTTTCAGAGCTTAGCAATTTTGAAATGTTGTCCATTCTGGCTGTAATTTGCAAGGTTTTCTAAAGGCATTAATACACACCTACACTTTATCTGCGAGAAGGGACATTGCAAAAATTACCGTTTTGATTTTCTGAGTTTTTTTTTTAATCAGCCTATAAACTGTCCCACTGCTGGGCAAAAGCCTCCATCATAGAAATCAAGTTATCGCTACTATGATGGGATAAGGCTTAATCACCTACTGCTAAATGCGGATTGGTGATCACACACCCGAGCTTTGTCTGAAAAATTCAAAACATACTTTTCGCTCGACCCGGGAATCGATCCCAGGACCCTGAGATCACGGCCCAGTACTTAAACCACTAGACCAACGTGGCGTTCTGAGTATAAATATATATAACTCAAAAACTACGTAACCGATTTCAATTTTTTTTTCACCATTAGAATGATACATCATAGGAATAGAAATAGAAATAGAAAAATGTTTATTTGGCACCAAAAATACAATACAGATAACAAAATATAAATATATACATTACTTATTAATTTAATCCTAATTTAGGTATCTAAACTCTAAGTGGCGCCAAAAAGGTCCCCGCTCAGCTATTTGTCGAGACACAGAGCCTCGACGCTGATATTCTGCGGATACCTAACAAAATACATATTTCACATACAAGTTACTTACAACAGAAACAGAGATCGCTTCAGAATGCACCATACATCATGTTTAAATCTAATACTCTTACAAATTTAATATTTGTATATATATTGAGTTAAAGTATCTATTAAGTGTAGACAAATTAAAAATTAATTTTGAATATTATGAAGGCGGCATAATATAGGTATATGTTATTTATACGGGTAGTAGGTAATTTTGTTATAAAGATGTGTAGGTATGTATGTGATTAATAGATGAATTTTAGTAATTTATTTGTTTTATGTTATTATGTGTGATAAATTACAGTATGCTTATTCGGCTTTTTGTTCATTTAAAAGATATATTCTATATTTAAGTTTAAATAATTTAACGTTTAAATAAATTATCCTATAATAATAAAATTTTAGTTACTTGGGTAAATCTTCTTATTACTACGGGAAAACATCAATCATTCCATGCCGGCCACGTTGTTAAGGGGTAAGTTTAAGGCACTAAAATATCAATAAAAAAATAATAAAGGCTAATTATTGTTATCTCGTTAGCGAGGTATAGTAGTATTATATAAGTAGGTATATTTATAAGGTATATTATAAGCCGTGTGGTCCCCGGCAGAGTAGAATAGGCCACCCTCACTCTAACCGAGGTGTCGTAAAAGGCGACTAAGGTAAAGCTGCTGCCATGATCATCAGCACCCAGAGAAGGAAAACTCTGCATTCATATCAAAACCCTCGCCAACCCGTCTGCCAAGCGTGGTGAGTATGGCAATTACCCCTCATGTGATTGAGGGAGGCCCGTGCCCCAGCAGTGGGGACTTAAATGGGCTGATGATGATGATGATGATGATGATGATATTTATACTCAGAATGTTAAAACGGTCAGTTTTGCAATATCCTTAGACAAAATTGAGGTGTGTATATGTTTTTATGACCACGATGGCTGGGATTAATGTGTGGCGCGAAAGGTTCCGGGTTCGAATCCCGGTCGGGGATTGTTAATGACATAGAGGTCATATACTTACATTTATCTGACTCCGAGATAGTTAGCTCAAGCACCTGTTGTGTTACGGATATCAGAATTAACAGCGGTATTACAAATATATTCATATAATACTTTTCTTTTGTAAATAAATACTTTTAATATATAATAAAACACCCAGATCAATGCAAACAGACTTGCCACTCCGCGCTGAGTATAAATTTGTGTGCATGAAGCACACAAATTTATACTCAGCGGGGATCGAACCCTCCTGTCCTTTCAAAAAATATTACAAACAAGTATACCCTATAAGTTGCCTACACAATTTTTTTTACTTTTGTAACATTTTTTACTCCATAGCTGTGAAGCTATACAATAAAAAAAGTTCTATTCGAATCCGTTCAGTAGTTTCAAACATTGTCGCGAACAATTAGACAGACAAACAGGAAGACTATGGGGTCGAGAGGGACTCTTCGGAAGACCACAGATGCGAAGTAGGAACGACGTGGCAAGGTTGATTTTTTCTTTCCTGATGGTAAGCGTTTGCCGCTGACTATGGACACCCGCGACACCATTGGAGTCACAAGTGCGCTGCCAACCTTTAAACCACCCTTTCCTCCGGATTGGGGCTCCGGTACCCTCACTCACACAGCGAAACATAGCACAGTGCTGCTTCACGCCGGTTTTCTGTGAGCCTGTCACTTCGGTCGAGCCGGCCCATTTGTGCCGAAACGTGGCTCTCATACGGTCAACGGTAATGGGCAAACACTGGAGTTAGAGGGCGCCCAGAGCCGTTCCCCCTCACTCTTACTAAGCTGCTGGCATGATCATCAGCACCCAGAGAAGGAAAACTCTGCATTTATATCAAAACCCTCGCCAACCCGTCTGCCAAGCGTGGTGAGTATGGCAATTACCCCTCATGTGATTGAGGGAGGCCCGCGCCCCAGCAGTGGGGACTTAAATGGGCTGACGATGAAACCGGTTCTATTTTAAACAATTTTGGGGTTTTTGTACGCGAAACATTGATTCACACCAAAAGCGGCCACTTTTGGCGTGAATCAATCGTTCGCGTTTGTGCACGGACCCAACATTTGTGCATGGTTATTTAATATATAGTATTAAGTGTTTTCCGAGAGATTCTAACCCCAAAATTGTTAAAAATATATCCGATTTAGTAGCTGAAATTCAACCTTAAGTAAATAATGCACTTGAAAATTTATCGACAGTCTTCGGGTGGGACTCGATCTTTTGCTAACTGGGCAACTGCTTTACCGACTAAGCTACCGGAGACCTTGGTATGCCGGCGAATTTTATAAGTGTTTTTAAAAAAAAACATATTCTTATGACGTCGCAAAATGGAGGCTGTCGTTTTAGCGCTAAAAATATTTTTTTTTATCGTATAAATAAATAAATAAATATTTCACATCATTACATACATTGATCTGACTTCGAGATAGGTAGCTCAAGTACCTGTGTTACGGATATCAGAATCAACAGTGGGATTACAAATATATACATATAATACTTTTCTTTTGTAAATACATACTTATAATACATATCAAACACCTAGACCAATACAAACAAACATGTTCATGCACACAAATGTTTGTACTGTGCGAGGATCGAACCCGCAACCCTTGGACCAAAGGCAGCGTTCACTACCACTGTTCCAATAATAATAATAATAATTTGCCTATTCTACCAATTAGACCTGGCAAAAACGTATCTTTCAAAAGATTAAAACATTTGCATCTGGATCAGTGCAGAGATGCGGAACAGCGAAACGCTTCATTTGGAACATCGACTGTCATATAAATTCGTGACTCATTCCGCTCATTCAGATCATTCGGCTCATCGTTGCTTTCGCAACAGAAAAACTTTGATCACCGTATTACAGAAAACCGGTGAAGCAGCATTGTGCCGTGTTTCGCTGCGTGAGGGAGGATACCAGAGGCCCAATTAGGGGGAGAGGGGGGTTTAAAGGTTGGCAGCGCACTTGTGACTCCACTGGTGTCGTGGGTGTCCATGGGCGGCGGCAATCGCTTTCACTCAGGTGATGTGTACCGTCTGATCGTCTGCCACCTAACACATAAAAAGAAATCTTAGTTTGTGGGTATTCAACGTTTTTTTGAAATTGATCCTGGAACATAGTTACCAATTTTGATATTATAGGAATGTTAAAATTGTCATACTAGCTAGTATAGGACTAGTAGTAAGACTTTTTTAGAGAAGACGAATCACCTCTTGGCATGATAAAATCAAATCAAATAGAAAAAAAAACTTTATTTGCTCAGACTGCTCTGTTCCCTTCTTAGTATCCTTAGAGATCCTCACGCCCCAGAATATTTGAAATGCAGGTTCAAATTTAAAAGCGAGTCCAGCTCCCGCAATCTTCGTTCGAGTAGCCTCCTTAAGCTTTATACGCCTATAAATAAGTCAGCAAGTGTCTCCAACTCCTTCACCCTGTCTGCCATCAGGCTCTGGAACTCGCTACCTGATGACATCAAAAAGTCCTCCACCAAATTTTCATTCAAGCGTTCAGTTCGTGATCATTTTCTCCGCTCACTAGAAATTTAACTTAACTTTTTTTTTTCCTTGTTTTTATGACTGCTGTGGTAAGATGTATTGTGTCTGTTTCGACCCTTTAATGCTTACAATGCAGGTTAGCCGGTATTCGTCGTTTCTGTTTTTTTTAATGAGTTAATTGTAGTATAAGTAGGTTTATTGTATTGTATAGTTATGTATGTATATTTAGTCATATTATATATTACTTACATGTACGTTTATGGATATAAATTTAGTTAGCCGTCATACATATTTCTGCATCGCCTAATGGTTGACTGGTAGAGAATGCTGTATAGCATTAAGTCCGCCAATTGTACTTTACTTTCTTGTGCAATAAAGAATAAATAAATAAATAAATTTGCATAGGTCAATTTTTCGCGTACGCGTTGGACCCAAAATTTTTGCATGGTTATTTAATAAATAGTATATGTGTTTGCCGAGAGGTTGTAACCCTCAAAATTATTTAAAATTGATCCGGTTTAGTAGCTAAAAATTAAAATCGATTGGCGTCGCTAGTGTGCCCTACCCGTCACCTTAATACAGGAGCGTGGCTCTCCCGCGGTCATTTAATGGTGCAGTGGCTATGAAAATTGAAGTTAGAAATGTATTTGCGATGTTATTTTTCTGTGCTACAGGCGACAATCGAGTAAAAGGGTCACCTGATGGAAAGCATATAATCACCGCCGCCCATGAACATTTGAGTAATCTAAGGGGCTCATCTTAGCGTAGAATTCTCGGTTGCATCCCAAGCTCAGGAGTCCAGGGTACGCTTAAACTATAATTCAGGATTTGGGGAGTCTGGTAATTACAATGAAGTGACTGCCGTCTGAGTTTCGCAACCCTTTAATAGGGGAACCAGACCAATTCAATCATGTTACACGTTTTAGAACCTGCCCAAAACCTGCAGGTTTCCTCACGATATTTTCCCTCACCGCCGAGCTAATGGTAGAAATACGCGTAAGAGATTTAAAAAATCCAGAAGTGCAGGCTCGGATTCAAACCATGATCCCCCTTTGAAAGGCGCGTTCTGAACTGATCTACCCTCGCTTAGAGCTTTCCTTGTTATACTGTGATAATGGTAGGTATAGATTAGTCAAACAGCCTGACCTCAAGCTTACCTACCGTTCCGACTCGCTGATCCAAATAATTTGATAACCTAGAAATTATACTATCAACTCCACGGAACCAAATGTCCTAGTTTGTGGCAGTATTAGTTACGTTTATTGAATGTTGTAATAAGATCAGCTATTGATCATTATCATCATTTCAGCCAATAGACGTCCACTGCTGGACTTAGGCTTCCCCTAATGCGATCAGGCGCGATTGGTCCAATTCGCGATTGGTTGCATTCGCAATTGGTCCAATTCGCTATTGGGCCAATTTGCTATGGGGCCAATTCGCTATTGGGAAAAATCGCTATTGGGAAAAATCGCTGTTGGGCTAATTCGCTATAAGTCCAATTCGCAATTGGTACGAAATAAAAGCATAACTATACATATACTTAGTTTATAGTTTTTTTTTATATTATTTTGTAGCCTTAGATTTATTGTTAGTTGGTTCCTACCTTTTTATTGGCAATAAAGATCTTTTTATTTTACTTTACTTATTACATATATTGTAAATCCTTACATTATATGTAAAAAGATCGGTCCTGTATCCACAGGACCGATCTGTGTGGAGAACATTGGGGGAAGCCTATGTCCAGCAGTTGACGTCTATTGGCTGAAATGAAGAAAAGGATAACTAAAATGAAACAAAGGAGGTCAATTATTTGTATGGATTTCAATTATTATTCATTATTATAAGTATCTTGAAGCCAACTGCGAATTGGACCAATAGCGAATTGGCGGAATAGCGAATTGGACCAATCGCGAATTAGACTAATCGCGATTTGTAAATTTTTGACAATTGGACCAATCGCGCCTGAACGCCCCTAATGTTCTCCACACATATCGGTTCTGTGCCGCCCGCATCCAATGGATTCCCGCGACGTTCAGCAGATCGTTGGACCACCTTGTTGGAGGCCTGCCACGGCTGCGACTTTCTGTACGTGGCCTCCACTCGAGGACCTTTCCGCCTCAACAGCCGTCTGTTCTCCTCGCTATGTGCACTGCCCATTGCCACTTGAGGCATGCAATCATTGGGGCTATGTCTGTGACCTTAGTTCTCCTGCGGATCTATATAAATTAGATAGCTGGATAGCTATAGATCTTCTTCATCGATTTCTTCATTGCTGAAGGTCGTGCCTTTCTTGAAATGCCTTTACCGAAGCGGTCTTTCCATTCTTCCCTATCCTCGGCTTATCTTAGAGCAATCGGCAAAGTGAGTCCGGATACATCCTTTATTTGGTTTGCCCAACGAAGAGGTTTGAACGGTCTCTTCGTCTTTTACCATTGACCTTCACCACAACAACCAACTTGTCCAAGTTGTCGGACTGTCTACGGGCGATATGGCCAAAGTAACCAAGTACTCTTTGGCAACAGATACTGATCATCAATTAAGCCGTGTTTGGCGCCATCCGTGTGGTGAAGTATTGGGCTGGAAAAATCTAATTTGTCGCCATCGACATGATAAGAAGAAGATCAATTAAACTCATGATCAGGGGCGGCTCTAGTCCATCTAGCGCCTGGGTGCAATCATAATATCCTGAAGGTAATAGCAGATGATCCGCATGCACCTATATTGAGGCACTTTGTACACAATGACCGAGGTCAAAATTAAGGCACTCCCTCTGGATCACATGTGTTACGGAGTGCCTCTTCGGTACATGACCAAGTAAAACTGTGTTATTATTTTTATTATGCCTCACATAACCCTAATGTTTATAAAGCGACTTTTTACTAACCCGTGACTATGTTGTCTAAATAAATAAATAAATTTGAAATTTTAAAATTTGAATAATCTGTCCCCTCATATTTGTCATATTTAAAATAAAAATTAAATAAATATGTATTGCTATGTATATATAGGTATTGTGTAATATGTAATTTATGTATTGTAGAAGTTTTTTTTTTTTCGTTTTGTTCTCCCCACTTTCACGTAATCTTCTTTCGCCGCATCATTATCCTTTCTGTATGACCCAAAGGTTGACTGTAGAGAAGGCCTCTTGGCATTAAGTTCGCCTAATAATCTGGCCCTCGTTTAGTATCAACACGTGCGAACAAAATGGAATAGGTTGGGTAATATAAACATTTTCAAATAAACTCCGATCATTTATTTATTTTAGGGATTACAAACAAATGTATTACATGAGAAACTTAAGGATAAGCTACATAGTTATTATACACTAAATAGTAACACATCCAACAACGTAATCCACGTCTAGGCATGAGATTAAGGTAGGGTGCGAGAAAAAATACGCAACTGCATCTTTTAGCATGTTTAATGTGCAGTGTAGCTTCGTTGTCACATTGTGATTAAATACATACATTTACAAAAGAAACATATGAGAGAGAAGAATTGGCCGTGTGGTCCCCGGCAGAGTAGAATAGGCCACCCTCACTCTTACCGAGGTGTCGTAAAAGGCGACTAAGGTAATGCTGCTGGCATGATCATCAGCACCCAGTGAAGGAAAACTCTGCATTTATATCAAAACCCTCGCCAACCCGTCTGCCAAGCGTGGTGAGTATGGCAATTACCCCTCATGTGATTGAGGGAGACCCGTGCCCCAGCAGTGGGGACTTAAATGGGCTGATAATGATAATAATAATGAGAGAGAAGAAAAAAAAAAGTAAGTACGTTATACTGAATATCTGCTAGTGCTTACTCAGAATACCTAAGACAAGTCTTTTTAATTTTGAAGGACTCTGGGAAAAATCGAGTTCATTGAAATAGTCGTTATAAAGGGCCATCAATCTATTCAAAGAGGCACGTATGCCCGCATTGGTTCTACAAACGTCTATATGAAAGGTTTTAAACCTGCGTGTGCTTCTAAACCCAGCCGACCACCACCCCTAGGATATAGTGGACCAGGTTAAAAAGGCTTATACTTACTTACTACGCTGGCTCAGCGATCCAAAGTGGGTCTTGGCCTCCGACGTCAAAGTTCGCCACTTTTTGCGGTTCTGTGCCAATGCCGCCCAATCGTGCACGTTGAGTACTTTGAGGTCCTTGGCGACTTCGTCCCTCCAGCGGTATCTCGGACGACCCACTGGACGTCGCAGTCGGGATGATGTTATTTCCCCGATGATGTTCGGCTCGGCTATCAGGTCTTCGATCTCCTGGTTGAACCTGTGCCTCCAGCACCCATCTTCCTCCTTTAGGTTGGTCCCAGAATCTTTCGGAGTATCTTCCGTTCCGTCACCAACAGTTGATTTTCCTCTTTCAGTGTTAGTGTCCAAGTTTCACACCCATACATTAAGATTAAAACAGAGTATTTTCAAATGAAGCGTTATAAAGACAGCAGAGCTAGAAGAAAAGACCTCCAGGTAAACGGTGCAACCTATAAGGGCGTCGAAAAGTTTAAATACTTGGGATGCACCATCACCGAAAAGGCTTATACAGTCAATTATATTATTTATTATGTTAAAAAAAAACATGACACACAAGAGTAACCGTCTTGATTCAATAATCATCATATTAGCGTGTTGTCCCGATTGCGTCCCAAGCAGTCGCTTCGGAACCTGGGGCCCGCTCTCCTACTTCGACTCCTCCACTCCATGTAGCGCTCCACAATGAAGGATCTTTAAGTCGCGAACGGCTCTCATCATCAGCCCATTGAAGTCCCCACTGCTGGGGCACGGGCCTCCCTGAATCACATGAGGGGTAATTGCCATACCCACCACGCTTGGCAGACGGGTTGGCGAGCGTTTTGATATAAATGTAGAGTTTTCCTTTTCTGGGTGCTAATGATCATGCCAGCAGCTTTACCTTAGTCGCTTTTTACGACACCTCGGTAAGAGTGAGGGTGAACGGCTCTGGGCGCCCTCTAACTCCCGACGCCCGGGTGCACCGCCCCCGCTGCACTATAGGTAAGGACCCGATTCCCCTGTAAAGGGTTACCTGACCCTTTAAAGTCAGACGGCAGTCGCTTATATTGGACAATACGACAAAAAACCATTTTCCGAAATGAAAATACCATTCTTAGATTAGACTCGTAGAAATTTATGAAAAATATTTTCAGAATTTTTAAACAGATATTTATGCAGAAAAATAAAATTAAATGTAAAATTCCTCGTGTGACGTCTTCCCAAATCTTGAATACCTAATGGTCTAAGCGTACCCCGGGCTCCAGAGCGACAGCTTTGGACGCAACCGGGAATTAAACGCTAGGATAAGATACTAATTATTAATTAAACTAAGACATTAGGAAGACGATGTAGGTGTCATGTTACTTTAAAAGCTCGACATACGGTAAATCTTAAGAATTTCCAGTAAAATCCAAGATTCATTAATGATTGATAAAGGTTCCAAATTATTTGCAATTTGAACTTTTCCCAACATTTACTCGGTACATCTTAGGATGTACATAAAGGTTTTTTATAGTGGT
>CM032480.1:24495261-24504601 GCA_019059595.1 Marasmia exigua | reverse complement strand
TAGTATTCTTTATTGCACAACAAAATACTAGTATGATACAACAACAACAGACAGTACAATAAGTTTTAGATTATGATTCTGAGCGTATAAACGGAATCCAGTTTTAGTTCCCCCGTTTTAGGTGACGGGTAGGGCACACTAGCGACGCCAATCGATTTTATTTTTTAGCTACTAAACGGGATCTATTTTAGACAATTTCGGGGTTAGAATCAAACACTTATACTATTTATTAAATAACCATGCAAAAATGTTGGGTCCAACGCGTACGCGTAAAATTGATTCACGCCAAAAGCGACCACTTCGGCGTGAATCAATTTTTCACAAAAATGGACCCGACATTTGTGCATTGTTATTTAATAAATAGTATAAGTGTTTGCCGAGAGGTTGTAACTCCGAAATTATTTAAAATAGATCCTGTTTAGTAGCTAAAAATTAAAATCGATTGGCGTCGCTAATGTGCCCTACCCGTCACCTTAAGCATGTGGCTATTAGCATGCTCATTGATAGCAAACGTGGACAGTTCATTAACAACAGTAACAGTACACGAACATGAGATTAATTTTTTAAGTGTGTTATTTACTTAAGTAACAGTAGATTTATAGATTCGGTCGTGAATTATATTTCATTGCCCTCAGGCAGGGTCCCTACTAAATGCGCCTCGGGCAAGTCAATATACCAATATTCTTTTGTTGGTTTTGTGTGATTAGGTGAGTCTACTCATTTGATCAAATGGAAAGGCAGGAATCAGATAAAAAATGCTTCGAATGCTGTAGCATATGTTACATAGATGGATATATACAGTATGTGTAATGTATTGTTCGAGTAGCAAACGCGGATACGGTTTTTCTTTCATAGTCGTTACATGAGTGCTGGCATTTTACGAACATTAATTAAGCTTACCACCCAAATGCACAATAATCTGACAGCCCGAAATTGGATTTGTCATGTTGTAAGTCAGCTTTATTGTTGTGGCACTCAAAGAGATAGTTTATTTATTAGAACAGTAGCGTTTTGACCCTTTAGACCGGTGGCCGTCTATAAATATTGTCGAAGTGACAGGTCAAATTATGTCGCGAATGCATGTACAAATCACAGGTTAGCTTTTCTGTTGAAATCAGCGCCCCATGGCGCTTTTACATTTATTATTATCGAAGTGTTTAAATGTTAACAGTATTAATTAGAGTTGCAAGCATAGAAACATATAAGTAGGTGTCTAATCTAAAGTGCAATAATTACTTACTTAGCCATACTTAATGTGTCTACATAACATCAAATGTTTCCATGAATGGATTGTAATGCTGGTAAGAAGGTGACTCCAATATCAACAATTTCATGTTTTAAAATAAAGTTTAAAAACTAAAACATGACTACCAAAAAAACACGATCTAAAAAGTACAAAACAAGAAAATTGTCTCTGCTGAAATGATTATGCCGTATCGCCGTGTTCGTATGCCACCTACTGTAGCAAAACAGATTAATTATAATTATAAAATAAAATCAATGTGGCATACGACCACGGCGATACGGCATTATCATTTCAGCGGAGACAATTTTCTTGTTTTGTACTTTTTAGATCGTGTTTTTTTGGTTGTCGGGTTTTAGTTTTTTGTACTTTATGATCGTGTTTTTTTGGTAGGTGGGTTTTAGTTTTTAAACTTTATTTTTATTTAACATATTTTTAGTTATGTAAATACATATTTGAAATGTGCTAAAAAATCTCTTTCATTCGATACCCCACACGGTACCGTCAAGCAAAATTTTTTTTTAGTTTCTTATTCTAAGTCCCTTAGAGGGCGCTGTAATAAATTTAACGTGACGTCATGTTGCCTATAACCAGAAGACAACCAAGACGCTTCTAACGACACCTCATTTGTTCAAATATGATAATTAGCCTAAGCTAATGTATGTACCTATGTATGTTCATCTGATGAACATACATACATACATAGCCAGTCAAAATCAAAACCCTCCTCTTGCTTTGCCGTAGTCGGGTAGTTAGAAATACTTTTCTCCGGTAGGCACCACCACTAAGACTCCATTGAACCAATCTTTATACAAGAATAAATCTATGGTTTAACGCTGTCAAACCGTAGGATTAGTATGGTTATACGTTATACCATATACTTTTCTCGGATAACGATTGGTCGAATCTGGGGTAAGGCATTATTAAATTTTAAATTCAAAAACCCTGTTACCTTTATGTACCATAAAAGGTCATGTGAAATAAAATAAAACGTCTTTAGAATTGATAAAATTAAATAGTGGCGCGTAAATCACACTATAGACAGTCCATTCAGTATCTGAAGGTGAATTGGACCGTTTCTATTTTGACATCAAAAGTGAGACTCCTTTCAAACGGTTTACCGATGTTAAAAATCGAGAATAATTTATTCAGAAATCTAATCGACTTTTTATTGTTTGATTTTATATCTCTCTGAATATGAAATACAATATACGTATCTAAATATTCTTAGTGGTACACGAACAATAAATGACAAATATAATTGAATTAAGAAGATATCTTCATCTGAAAAATAACAACTCTTGATTGACGTGTCGGAACAACCTTCGTTACCTAGAAAAATTACCAGTTCTTGGTCCCTAATGCAATCTATGCGGACATTTACATATTTTGCACGAGCTAATAATAATAATAAATTATAATCGTGATTTGATGGTAAGATGGCCGCCATACCAATTACTGATTTATTTCGATTGTTTGTGTCAATCCCTACGAGCAAAAAATCCGATTAGCGCATTATGCAATTCATAAGATATTTTTTACAAATTTTATTGGTAGATAATAATTATTTTAAGTTCTTATTCAGATTAATTGAGAAACATTATACTTGTTATTTTGGAAGAATGAGAATATGATTTTTACAATTTAATATATAATATATTTTTGTAGAAAGTTGGATGCATGATACGAAACGTTATAAATGACCTATTCATCTTCTTACGCTGAATGGGCTATAGCACCCTTAGAGCGGGCACAAATTAGTGATGCGTAGGATGAAATGACAAACCCTACGCAGTTGCCGTTTTTAATTGGGTCCGGACGGACCCCATAAAAGACAATTCTAAATGTACTTCAGCTGTAAAATAAGTATGCCAACTGTTGATCCTTATATCTTATGGAATAAGGTTCAACACTTAACTATGTGGGTTATTAAACAAGTAACATGAGATGGTTATTTATAAAGACCGAATCTTTTGGCGGAAATTTCATCCGAAATTGGTATAAAGCCCTTTGGCGTTATCATAATAGGGATGATTCACATCAAACGGCGCACGTTGGAGCGCACTTTCAAGGCCTTAAAGAAAATGATATTTTTTACTAATAGGTTCTAGAGTCGTAATTGCTTCCGACATGCTATGGAACCTGGTTGCCTTCCAGCGTATTCGGTGGCACACGATTGGCTTTTGATGTGAATCATTTTATAAAAGAGGTTTAAATATTAATGTGTTTCTTCTTCTGCTTAATTTTGAGAAATGATCTGAAAAGGAGGCCACGAATCGGAGAGCGTAGGATGTCCACCCACAAGGTGGACAGAGACAAGGTAAAGGTTGCTGGATTTCCGGCTAATTTGATAGTCATTGGGTGTAAGCCTATATTATAAACGTCTTACGGTTGGTATAATCATGCTTGATGTATAATTATCACTTCTCGGTACTTCATTGTTTATTAAAGCATTCATTTCCCGTGGCACAACTTTTTGGCACAACTAGTTGTGCCACGGGAAATTTTGTTTACCCGTGACTAGTTGTGCGACGGGTAAATTGGAATTTCCCGTGGCACAACTGTGAATTTAGTTGTGTCACAGAGAATTAATTTCCCGTGACACAACTTTAAAACTGTAAAGTTTTTCTAGGCATGCGATTTAACCTTAATGTACCAGGAAAGCATAGATTTATAGGTGGTACCTAATTTTTCAATAAAATTAACTGAAATCTTTATAGAAATCATAGTAGCACCTATTTACACTTCTACAAGATTTTCTTTCATTTACCGGCCGTGTAACAAACAGTTATGCCTCGGCGGCGCAGTGGTTAGTGGGTCGCACTTTAAAGCGAAGGCTGAGGAAGAGGTCCCGGGTTCTATGCCCGGGTAGGGCCAAAAATATTGTACCTAAGCAGCCCGGAGTCTGGAAGCTGGCGGTCTTGTACCCCCGTGCCTCGGGAAGCACGTTAAGCTGTTGGTCCTGCGCCCGATCCCTCTCCGGTCGTGTCGCAGTAGTGTCCCATCGGAATATGAGGGCAAAGGAATAGAGAGTGCACTTGTGTTTGCGCAGTATAATATATCCTGCGTACGTGGCTGACCGCTGAGATTTGCCGCCGTAGCCGTAATCGGTTGGAGGATATTATATTATATTACAGTCAGCTATGCCGTATTTCCGACAACATCATCTATCACTGAGCTTTTTATTATCCTCCTGTTTTCCTGCCGGCAAGTTTATAAAACAAAGCTGCTATTTTTTCCATCCGTCTTGCTCGTTTGCATCATAAGTTATAAGTTTATGTCCTTAAGGTGACGGGTAGGGTACACTAGCGACGCCAATGGATTTTAATTTTTAGCTACTAAACCGGGTTACAATCTCTCGATAAACACCTATAATAATAATAATAATAAGCCCTTTATTCAGACCATCTTAAATCTATTTACAAAGTATTATTTTATTAAATTTATTGCTTAACTAAATTTTGTTAAACTAATATTTGATAATTTTTTGTAGGTCTGTTTGCCAATCGGCAAAGGCCTCCTCCAATAAACCTCCTGCCGATAAACACCTATACTATTTATTTAATACTTATAGTTACTTACTCTTATTGTCTGTTTTTGCACTTGAATTTTGGATTACCGTCAAAAGTGGCCGCTTTTGGCGTGAATCAATTTTTCGCGTACAAAAACGATCCCAACATTTGTGTATGGTTATTAAATAAATAGTATAAGTGTTTGCCGAGAGATTGTAACCTCGAAATTGTTTAAAATAGATCCGGTTTCAAGCCAGCCCATTCATGCCGAACCGCGCCTCTCCCACGGCATTGCAGCATTTTTTATGTGATGGGTGCCAGTCGGATACTTGAAAGTATGCAAGTTACTTATTAGGAACTTCTCCAAGATTCCCTTCTGAGGTACATTACAAAAGATAACCTATAGCAAGATGTAGAACGTGTTTCCGAGCGTCTCTGATAGCTTTCTGGTGTGCAAGTACGAATATTCAAGGAATTCGTAGCGACGCAATAATTTATCATCTGTATGGCTATCGCGTGAGAAATATCCGCTAAATGGCGTGCCTGTGAACCGAGGTCCAACTTCAACATCATTGGCTGATTTATTCGTCAATTGATAATTTGAAATCATCATTATCATCATTTCAGCCAATAGACGTCCACTGCTGGACATGGGCCTCTCCCAATGTTCTCCACATAGATCGGTCCTGTGCCGCCCGTATCCAATGGATTCCCGCGACATGCACCAGATCGTCGGTCCACCTTGTAGGGGCCCGCCCCGGCTGCGACTTCCTGTACGTGGCCTCCACTCGAGGACCTTTCCGCCCCAACGGCCGTCTGTTTTCCTCGCTATATGCCCTGCCCATTGACATTTGAGACATACAATGCTTTGGGCTATGTCTGTGACCGTAGTTCTCCTGCGGATCTCATCATTTCTGATACGATCACACAAAGAGACTCCGAGCATAGCCCTCTCCATTACTCTCTGGGTGACTTTGAGCCTCCTTAACTGGCACATTGTACGCGGTCACGTTTCGGTTCCCATCGCTGGCAACACACACGCATTAAAGACGTTTGTCTTGAGACTGCGGTAGATGGGCCGAAAATATGCTGCGTAGCTTTCCGAACGATGCCCAGCCGAGTTGGATTCGTCGGTCGACCTCTTTCTGGAAGTAGGATTTACCAAGCCGGACTTTCTGTCCAAAGTAGACATATGACGTCTAAAAATACACAATCACCCAAGATGGACCTCAGGTAATATGGCCCTTTTGCTTTAGCCTGATATGAGTTACAGATGTCAAAATCTATACCTTTTTCACGTTCGTCTCTTTCTAACCCATGACTCGCGTAAGTATAATTCTATCCTGCTGTCACCGATATCATGCTAAAGCGAAAGTAGGTACCATCGTATTATAATATCAGTGCCTCAGGCTTATAGTACGCCATCTTGTGGATTTTTCGCACGCGATAGTAAGATAGAAGATAGTCATGCTTACGTACGATAGAGGGTGCTCTTCAGTTTTCATACAAATTGCTTACGATACGCATACGCTACGATTCTTCGAATAGTTCGAGCTAGCTTTTCTAAACGGAATCTTATCGTTAGGCAAAATTGTGTCTCAATTGAACACTAAAGTAGACTGATGCTATGCGATCGACGTCAAATATTCAAGGGACAAGGTTCGCTGGAGCCATATTACGCTGCGTCCTTTTATATCCGGAGATGAATATTGACATAAAAGGAATGAATAATCTTAGGAGAAAATGTGAAAGAAATGTGAAGGTATTCCTCAGAGTGCATCAATGATAGAAAACATTCATAGAGAGGAGATGTTGGCATGTAAGCATCTGACGAACATGCAACATCTCAAGCAAATATATGACAATTTCGTATTAAATAGCTACAATATCCTCCAACCGATTAGGGCTACGGCGGCCAATCTCAATGATCAGCCACGTACGCAGGATATACTATAGTGCTGAAGTGTGTGCGCAAACACAAGTGCACTCTCTATTCCCTTACCCTCATATTACATGGGACACTACTGTGACACGACCGGAGAGGGGGTACAGGTGGCATAATTTGAAGCCGTCCCGTAACGAGAATATACCTGTCTCATACAAACAAAGGAGACACACAGCGCGTGTGAAAGAGGGAATGTCCGATTCGTTCGTAACGTCTGTTTTAAATAAGGCCTTCAGGTCCGCCAACTTCCAGACTCCGGGCTACCACTATTTCTTACCGAAATGTAATTACAAATTTTCAGGCATCGAGGCAGTAAATAGCTATACTTGTGTTGTGTTATACAGGAAACACAAAAATATTACAATATTTATCTACTAAAATACAAATAATCAGACATAGGTCATAGACATAATAGTGATAAACATAGACATAATCAGACATAATGGTCATAGACAGAGACATAATCAGAATTGTGTCTACAGTTCCACTCCAATCATTGCATCATCATAATTTCAGCCAATAGACGTCCACTGCTGCACATAGGCCTCTCCAATGTTCTCCACACAGATCGGTCCTGTGCCGCCCGCATCCAATGGATTCCCGCAACCTTCACCAGATCGTCGGTCTACCTTGTGGGGGGCCTGCAACGCATTCATTGCTTATTCAACCAGAAATAACTGAAACTAAGGTTGGTTCCAGTTTCAAGATTTTTTTATTATCTCAGAAAAGAACATAGTTCACTTACAATGAGCTTAAAAATAATTATATTAATTGAAGTAAGTTACTGGAGCCCAATTCTCGTGCTTGTGATATTTTGAGAACATGGCGGATATCATCCGAAAACCATACAAAAAACTATGTTTCAGTGATATATGTCGTATGAAAATAAATGTCACGAGTCCGAGAATTGGGCTCCTGATATCTGACATATCACACTTTTTCTAAAATATTTTGTGAGTGACGTATTTCTTCAATTTCGACTTAAATATGCCAAAAGATTCACGCCGTGTGGTCCCCGGCAGAGTAGAATAGGCCACCCTCACTCTTACCGAGGTGTCGTAAAAGGCGACTAAGGTAAAGCTGCTGGCATGATCAACAGCACCCAGAGAAGGAAAACTCTGCATTTATATCAAAACCCTCGCCAACCCGTCTGCCTAGCGTGGTGAGTATGGCAATTACCCCTCATGTGGTTGAGGGAGGCCCGTGCCCCAGCAGTGGGGACTTAAATGGGCTGATGATGATGATGATGATGCCAAAAGATTCGCAATATTTTATATCATTTGGAAGATTATTATACATTATGTGCTCCCTCAAACATTTTTTTTTCCGTGACCGATTCTTGGCGTAGTTAGACTAATTTTATTTATGTTTCTCAAATTGTGCTTGAAGGTCCGTTTTGTGAAAGTTATTTGTGAGTGTATATTATCTGTTAGGATTTTTCTGATTAGGATGCATGTAGTGTATGGGTAGATAGATTTGTTTGAGGTTAGAAAAACTAAAACACTAGAAATTTAACAACTACGCCGTCCAGTAGCGACTTCACACATATGCTGTTCATAGGATTTTGAAATTTCACAAACCCATGTAATCTAAAATAATTAATTAATCGGCTCCTAGGCCTATACGGCATATTTAGAAAATCCCGGACTGGCGCCGACAAAACACATGAGATAAAGTAAAAAATAAATGATAAAGATAAAGATTTCTTTATTGGTCACAGAACCCAAATCAAATATGAGTGACATTACACAAGTAGGTATGACAAATTCTGTTGCCAACAAGGCTTAACCTCAGCATTTGCTGCAGTGGCCGAAGCGGTTACAGCGCTGATTTTCAGGCAGAGCCTTAGGGCGACGTACGTGCACACATACATAACATACAACATACACAAAAAATAAAAATAAAAACATTTATTAATCAAAAACACACATTAACAGAAAGAAAAGTTCTTTAACTCCCACACTAAGCAGAGCCTGTCTCGTGGGTGTCAACTCCTATGAAGTTCCGCTATGGCTAATTGTCTCAATTAAGACTAAAGTGACAAACTGTATGTAATCTTCAAAAAAAAAATCGAAATGTATTCAAAAATACTAAAATTTAAGTTATGGCTGTAAGCGCGTTAGTGAAGTAGTGTGTGTATGTGTATGTGAAAGAAAGACATGTGTATGTGTGTATAAGAAAGACAAAACAAAGAAAAATAATAACAATAAAAAAAACAAGATTAGATGATGAGATGGAATCCTTCTCCTCATCTTGGCGTGCAATTTCCAGTTGCGTCCAAAGCTGTCGTTCTTGAGCCCGGGGTACGCTTGGACCATGATCCAAAAGTCAGGAAGTCTGGTAATAAAAAACGACGTTTGACCTTCGCAACCCTTAGACAGACCACTGGATCACGGTTGCACGTTCAGACAGAATCATTACCTCCAATATTATAGCTATCTACAATTATAAGAAAATATCCAAAACGTGCAGGTTTCCTCACGGTGTTTTCCCTCACCGCCGAGCTAATAGTAGGCACATGGACATTGCTTTGAAAATCCAGAGGTGCATGCTCGGATTCGAACCACGACCCCCCCCCCCCCCCCCCCCCCCCCACCGCATGGAAGGCGCGTTCTTATCCACTGACCTACCGACGCTTTA